>MU280947.1:0-52748 GCA_022385605.1 Xylariaceae sp. FL0594
ACAATCCAACTAACACTGGGCCAGTAGGGAATGCAGGTTTGCTATTTCCTGAGGGTAAAAACAAGTGAAGGCTTCAACGGGCACTTAGACGATAGACACAATAAGGATTGCTAGGGAATGGTTCCCAATATACTTAGATTCCAAGAACTAGGTATATCCTTAAGTTGAATACTGAGGAAGGAATGACTATAGCTAGATACAATAGGAGATATATATACTCATTTCCTTTCCTCAATAATGATACTGATCTGTCTGCTCTCATACTTCACAGAGCTGCGTATCACGTGACCTCTCATCCTGGCTGTGGCTTGTCTCCTGGTCCAGCCTGTTACCCCTCACTGGGCCTTCTGTGGTCACTTTGGCCTCCCAACCGGCCTCCTGCCTGTTGGTTCGTAACACTTAGTTTATAAGAAGGTAATATAGTTTTTATAAATAGACATTTTATATATTAGTTATTAACCTATTTTTAAAATAATATAATAGCTTTATTTTACTATATTAACAAAATGCTAATTTATTAATTAAAAGTTAATATAAATTTATTATAGCTTTAATACAAGTTTGCTACTATTTAAATATATAGCTATTTAAATAGCTTCTAGTTTTTATTTATTTATTAATATTTTATATTTCATAATATTAATATTAGCTATTTAAATAGCTTCTAGTTTTTATTTATTTATTAATATTTTATATTTCATAATATTAATATTAGCTATTTAAATAGCTTCTAGTTTTTATTTATTTATTAATATTTTATATTTCATAATATTAATATTAGCTATTTATTTTTAACATTAGTTTATAAAAATGCTAAATAGCTTATAAGCAATACTGTTTGCAATCTGGCTTAAAAGATAACTGTAATATTTATATATATGTATTAAAAAATAAAAGTTGGTATATATATATATATATATATAGGCTAGCTATATAATAGTTTATATATTTAATTTATAAATTAAAATGAGCTATAAAAAAGCAGCTTCATAATAACTTAATGGTTAATAGCTTAATATATAATATTTATTAACAGTTTATAAAAATAAAATATTTAAAATTTTATAAGAAAATAATTTTTTATAAAACTAAGTTCTCCTTTAATTAAAATATATATTAAGTTATAAAATTTCAAATAAATAACTGTAACGGCCGCCCCATGTCGAGAGTAAGGATCATGATGGCCCGAGCTTCTGGATGGGACTTCATCAGAGATCTCGGCGTCAGCAGCTTGTTTTAGACTTCTCTTCTCCCTCTGTCGAGTATCGTTAAGTCCATAGGTGTACATTAGGATGTTTTGATTCTTCCATTGTGCCCGCCGTGACAATAACTTTAAATACTTTTCTATTTCATAGTTTGAAAAAAGAATGTTTTATTTTTTACTATAAGTTTAAGTTTATTTAATATTTAATACTTTACTTTTAAAAATTCTAAATTAAATAGTTTTTAAAAAGGTAAATAAACTAACTATTAATATTCAAATTTTAAGTTTTTTAAATATTTAGTTTTTACTAGTTGGTTATTTTATTTTTTTAATTTAAATTATTTTTCAAAAGGTCATTATATTTTATATCGACTAGTTTTTAGCTAGTAAATATTATAAATATCATAGTTTTTTTTTAAAAAAATAGTAATTTAATAAAATATATAATTTAAATTTAATATAGATAATTATCACTACTTTATTTCAAATAAACTAAAGTAGTTAAAAACTATTTAACTATATAATAGCTAAGCTTTATAAAATTAAAACTTTATTTTATTGTTAAAGTCTTTAAAACTAGCTATTTTTATTAAATTTACTTCAATATATTATTTGTATTAATTTATTTTTACTATATCTTATTGTTACTTTAATAATACTTTTAAGTAAAATATTTATTTATTGTAATAAATAAAGTATATTTATAAAAACTTTTATTAAAAAATAGTTATAACCATCTTTATATACTTAACAAAGGTAAAAAATCTGAAGCTTTTTGCCCTCTATAAAAGAACATTTCCAAGGCAATACACAAGCATTTCTATATAGAAATGTTAACCTTATTGCCACCCCTAGAGGTGTTTGTTTCCTTTCTGCCTCGTTTCTCCAGTCCTATGCAACGACCCGATCATATAGCCATTTGTCATTTCAGGCGCTCTCTTTCAGCAGGTCAGCTTCTACTTGCTTTCCAACAATGTCCCGGACCTTCTCCCACGAGTTTTCCACAAATGTTACCCGTCTTTCCTTATGCAGAAGATCCTTGAACTCGCCAGGAAGCACCTGCTCTTCGAAGTCAAAGCCCTCGTTGTTCCTGAGGGCCGCCTCGACTGTGGCCGCAAACTTGGCCGGATGGGCAGTGCAAAGCGAGATGTGGGGAATGCCGGCATCCGCCCGGCCGATCGACCTCGTCGCCGCTGCTACCCCAACCGCCGAATGCGGGTCCAGCACGTACTTGGTCCGGCTGTAGCACGATCGTATCGTCTCGAGCGTCTCCTCGTCGCTGACACGCTCGCTCTCAAACGTCCGACGCCCAGACTGCATCATGTCCGCGTGCACAGGCCCGAAGCCACCGGTCGTCTTGAGAGACTTGTACCATGCCGCAACCTCCTGTCCGGCCTGTTTCTTGTTGAACTCTTCGTCCATGCCGATCGTGGAGGCAAATCCTGCTACCCGCTTCAGTATTTTCGCGACCTGGAGGTAGATGGGGAAGATCGCGTTACCCTCGGCGAGGAACCACATCAGCCTCTCGAAGTTACTTGAGACCAGTATGTCCATGGCCGGACTCAGCGTCTCTTTGCATCCGTCATTGTGCACATGCTCCTGGTCCACCTCGCCTCCGTTGGTGGTTGCCGGCTTCTTCTCGTACCGCCCCGTCTTCCAGAATCGGTCGAGGATATCATTCCTGCCCGCCTCGTATTAGCACGCGAAACCGCCTATGGCGGCCAACACATATATATGGCTGCTTGGCCCAGGCACGGAGAACCGCTTACTCGTTTGTTGCCACTGGAAGACCGGTCAGCACCTTGTGACCAGGGACAAAATAGGACGCGGCAGAAGAGGGACCAGATGCATACCAACCAACTTGTCCGCCGGGAGGCCCATCCTAGTGGCCAGGTAGCCAGCCAGTATGTTTCCGAAGTTGCCCGTCGGGGTGACGAACCGGACCTGATCGCCCACCTTGAACGTCGCCGACCTCCGTGCGAGGGAGAAGTAGGCATGAAAATAGTAGACAATTTGTGCCAGTATTCTGGAGAAGTTGATCGAGTTCACGGCGCCCAGCTTGAGCGTCTTGTTGGTGTCGTCGTCGCCGAAGAGGGCCTTGACAATATCCTGGCAGTCATCAAAGGTGCCGGCCACGGCGATGTTGTGCACGTTGGCGTCGAGGCACGTCGTCATCTGGGCTTCCTGGATCTGTGGCACGTGCACGCAGGTCAACCCAGCTGGTCCAGCGCACTGCTATTACTGCTATCACTGGTAGGACCGGTAACCGGCTGAACTCACAGGGCTGACACGGTCCTTGGGATGGAGGATGAAGACGGAGACATCCTTCTTGCCCTTGAGTCCGTAAATGGCTGCAGATCCGGTCTGTCGGCCTGTTAGCGCGGCTCGCAGGCAGAAGTGAAGGCAAAGTTCCTGTCATTACATCACCGCTCGTCGCGCCGACAACTGTCAGATGATGCCGATCTGCTCTTGCCCGTCAGCTATTGTACGTCCCCACGTGTAGCCACCGCAAAGGGAACCCAAGAATGAGAGGGGCCTGGGAGGGTGAACTACCTTTGCCCTCCTTTCCGCGGTTCCTCCGAACGAGGAAATACTCGAACAGGTTGCCCAGGAACTGCAGCGCACCTATCCATAGTCAAGTGTGAGCGCTCGTCAGTTCTTCCAGCATAGGTCAATATCGCATCTGCCAAAGGGACGTACAGTCCTTGAAGGAGTAGCTGGGGCCGTGGAATAGCTCGAGGAGGTACAGATTGTCGTCCTGCAGATGGACCAGGGGCGCAACGTCGGCGGCCCGGAATGTGGAGTAACTTCGTTCGATGATGGCGCGCAAATCATCGGCCGGGATCTCGTCGCGCGATATGAACAGGCTGAATATGCGGAAGGCTAGCTCGGTGTACGACAGGTCCTGCCAGTCTCTCTGGTGGTTCGAAGCATGTCAGTCCTGTAACCGGGGCACGTCGCAGCATCAGTACGATGAGGGGGAGGGGGCGGGGTAGATACCCAGTCGACCGCGGGAGGTATCTGGTGAGGCAGGAACAAGCCGCCATCGGCAGCGAGGCCCTTTAGCACAACAGCCTCAAACGAAAGCTAGGTTATGGATGCACTGTCAGCATAGCAGCGGTAATGTTGGTCTCCTGCAAGGTGCGTACGCCATAGTCACCACCTCTGGTCGAAAGGTAGGATTGGGACGGGGTGTGACTTAAGCCGGCCGTCTCTTTGTATTCGTACATGGCTGCAGCACGGCAGGGGCGAGGTGAATGTTACAGTGGGATGGGAATATGCAATACGGAGGTTGGGATGGAATGGCAAGCAACCAGTTACCGCTTTATATCATCGGGCTTGTGTTTTGTTTTAAAAAAATTTGCCCCCCCCATCGCAGATACTTGTTACTTGTTCAATGGAATGCAGGCTTGATTCCGGCCATACACATGGTTCAAGGTCCTATATCGGGCCTGGTGACTGGGACTGCCCCCATCCAGTAGCCAACCTTTAGCATGAATCACCGACACTTGGCGTCCCCTGGCCCCTGGGCGCTAGATGCATAGGTCGTGGGTAGGTCCTGTTGACACACATAGAGTACAGCATCGTAGAGCGGTGGCTGCGCAGAAACGCCCGACCTGAGGATTGGATGTACAACCGTGTGTGTAGCATAGACCTGTAGAAAGATTTCCCGTAGCACATGACAACCATAAGAGCCATAGCGCATAGGCAACATACAGGTAGCCACCATATACCTGTACTGTACAACACAGAGAAAACTTGCAACTGGTGACCTGGTCAAGTTGTGGGAATTCGACAACCACAAAACTGCCTAGGATAGGTAGGCATATAGAATACCCTAGGGACACAGATGACCGGAAATAGGACAAAACGAGGCCAGAGTTTCATTGGCTAGGTTGGTCATCGTAATAACTGGATGTGCATCTGAACATACCGCCAACAGACTTACCCGGTAAAACAATACAGTAATGATGCATCAACGGTACTTATCTAATGCTGGTTCTCAGTCGTTCTGTAGGCATAGGTTCAAGCTTGACTCCCCAATCTCCAGCTTTCACCAGTATCCAAATCAGCCCAAACAAAGACTCCTGTCGTGAGTGACTGAGTCCTCAACAGCAACAACAGACAAATCCACACGCAAACACCCCCTCTGGAATTAGCCACCATAGCCGTTCATGCGTAGACTTTTTTCAAGTGCCACCTGCACATGCCGGAGAACTACCACTACATACATGTATTGTACACTCTAGACAAGTATTACCCCGACGTCATCTCTATTCATTCCGGAGCCCAAGGCCGTGAGAGACGGCCACGTTCCCTCTCAACCGAGGAGCATCTTGCGGGGGTCCTCAATGTACTCCTTGACCTTGACCAGGAACTGTACCGCCTCCCGCCCGTCCAGTAGTCGATGGTCGTACGTCAGAGCCAAATACATCATCGGCCTGACCTCGACCTTGCCATTGACCACAGCCGGCCGGTCCTTGATGGCGTGGAGGCCCAGCACCGCGCTCTGTGGCAGGTTTATAATGGGCGTGCCCATAAGGGAGCCAAACACGCCGCCATTGCTGATGGTGAACGTGCCACCCGCCATATCCTCGATGGTGAGCTTACCATCGCGAGCCTGCCAGTACCTTGTCAGTCACCAACAGCCAGCAGGGCCCGCCCCCATCAGGTGAGAAATCCAAGAGCGAAGGGAAGACGAGTACGAACCTTCTTGCCCATGTCGGCAATGGCCTTTTCGATGCCGACCAGATCCATGGACTCGGCGTTACGGACGACGGGTGTGACCAGTCCCTTCTCTGTTGCCACAGCCACCGAGATGTCGACGTAGTCGCGGTAGACGATGGTGTCTCCGCCGTTCGCGCCCTCGATGGAAGCGTTGACCGCGGGGATGTCGCGCATGGCCAAGACGCTAGCGCGAGAGAAGGCGCTCATGAAGCCGAGCTTGACGCCCGTCTTCTTGAGCACCTCGTCCTTGTAGAGCTTGCGGAATTCCATCAACGAAGTCATGTCGACCTCGTTGAATGTGGTCAGTGAGGCGGCGGTATTCTGCGATTGCTTTAGTCGCTCGGCGATGCGTAGGCGCATCCGGTTCATCTTGACCCGTCGCTCCTCGCGGCTGCCAAAAACAGGGCCAGACGCCGCTGAGCTGTCCTTGGAAGGCTGCGAGGGCTTGGGAGGGGACTCCTTCTTGGGCTCGGGAGGGGGCGACGCCTTCGCCGACGGGTCTGGCTTGGACTCCTGCTTGGGCTCAGGTTTGGGCTCAGGCTCGGCAGGCGCGGGCTTGGCCTTCGTCGAGGCGTCCTCCTTCTTGGGAGGCTCTTTAGTTTCGGACTTGTCACCGCCCTCGGGAGCGCTGCCTGGCTCTATCTTGGCGATCTCCTGATCTACAACGACGGTATCTTCCTCATTGGCCAGCAGTTCCTTCAAGATGCCGGCCTCGGGGGCGTTGACAGCCACATCGATCTAGTCAAGGACATCAGCATGTCATACAACAGGGCCCGAGAGGTGTTTAAAGGCAGCGAGCGGAAAAGGAGACGGGCGTGTAGACGTGCGCTGGCACATCTTACCTTGTCGGTTTCGATGGTGGCAATCTCTTCGTCTTGCTCAACGTAATCGCCAACCTGCTTGCTCCACTGTTTTAAGGTACCCTCGGTGATAGACTCGGCCATCTGAGGAACCTTGACAATAGTCTGGGCATACGTGCGCACCTGCGCCATGAGGACGGGCAGAGGAAGTTGGCTTCGTAGGGGCTGGCGAAGGGGCTGGCGCAGCATGCGCGCAGCTGTCAGGACGCGTCTTGACATCATGGCGAAGAGGTCGATTTGATGGAGCTGTGCCGGACGAGGCAAAATAGTCGGCTATGACCCGGCGAGGAGAGCGGGGAGTAGGCGTGAGGGCGTGACAAGACGGCGTGCCGTGCGCTTTTCGGACTCAACGGATAGTTGGCACGATCAAGTTTTGCGCTCATACACTGTACAGGTGGGTATAGACAGACACAGTAGCTAGATCAAGCCAATGTGGAAAGGGTGTCCTAGCAGAAAGATCAGCTTCACTGGGGACCGCGGCCGATACGTGTATTCCTGTAAAGCGTAATGGGAAGGGCGGGAGAGGGTACGATGGTGAAGGAGGATAGGAGAGGAAGAGGGAGGAAGAAGAAAGCACGCACTACGGAGGAAGTATTCAGGTAAGTAAGTACATAGAGGTAGTCACGAAGTACTGCTGTACAGAATGGAGCGAGGCTATTACGTTGGATGTGCAGAAGGGCCGATGTTGGATTGGCTGGTAGCCGACTCGTTATGCCAAATTTCAGAGAGCGCTGTTTTTTATTTTACTCTTTCTCTCGCACTGCCTCTCCGGTTTTTTTCCATCGTCGCCTTTTGGTTCCAGGTAAGTAGGCGACAAGCATAGGCCTACCTGACCTACCTGCTGTGGAGTGACAGCAGTTCCAAAATCCACACTATCGAATTTACCCGTTTCTAGTTCGTCATCCCTCTTGATACCTTCTCACGGGGCTTAGACAGCTGGCAGAAAGCTTGTCCCGGACCGTAAGGGACGGACTAGGGCCTGCCAATGACAAATGGCCAATTGCACAAACGGTGGGCACTCGCATCACTCCACACCCAGCTCCAGCCAAAGCTCTCCCGCTCTGTCTGCCTACATTGGTCGAGATAGCTTCAAGAATTAGACGCCTCCCGGCTACCACACATCGACGACACCCTTATCCACCCGTTCCGTACCGTGTGCGATACTTACTCCAGACGGCTACGACGATCCGGACACGGCAGGGGCTCCACGCATCCCAGCTCGATTAATGACTTGGACGCGCTTTGTTTTCTCCGGTATCATCGTCGCACCCTAACGTCACAGCCTGGCAAGAACTATGGCGAGTAAACAGGCTGTATTGTGAGCTGCGATGGAAATCCGAAACAGAAGACGGCCAGTATGTCGCTGACACGCTGTCCTGCCACTCAGGTCGCTCTACCGGCGCAGTCTGAAACTCTCCCTCGACTGGGCAGTCCACCGACACCTGTGGCGCGGCCAAGCCCTCTATATCCGCTCCCTCTTTGAGGCCAATCGCCACGTCTCAGATGTCAGAAAGCAAAGGGTGAGCCCAATCATCCTACAATCCGAGCTCCGAAAACTTGGCTGACCTGGATGTCCCCACACTGTCACTAGGCATTGCTGAACGAGACGGAGAAGCTGCTTGATACATGGAAGCATCCTGATCCATACTGCCATCCCACGGCACCAGGGGGTAAGTTGCGCATCGCTTAGAACATGCTTTGCTCGATTGTCTGCATCGCCTGGGACCATCGTAATGACTACTGACATCCCCTCCCAGGATCCAAATATGAGAGGAATTTACCTGTCCATAACACAGCACGTAAGTCTGAACCCCTTACCGGCCGCACCTCAACTTACGGGAGAGCCTGTATCATTTCTAAAACGAGTATCGACAGCGCCGCCACCTCTGAAGTTTTAAGAGGCATGCCGAATAACCCCTTGGCCCACGACCTGCGTCACTTTGTACATAGCCCTTTGTAGATCTGCCTAGAAAACCCCAAGGATTCGAACAGAAGTTGTTGCGCCGCTGATCCCGAAAATGCACATCGTGTGCGTAACGACCTTGTTGCATCCATGTATTCCAATTCCTACCTTCTGGGCGTCGGACTTGGGGCTGCAGGACCTACTCCTATCTGCCTCTCTCATGTCAAAACTGTTCTCTGAAGTTTCAGATACGTATGCATAGCAATCAATTTCACCCGCATTTCCAAAGCAGAGCCTAGCCCGGCCATCATTGCACTCTAGTGTGGCATGGCTTGAAGTCCGAGCAAATGAAAAGACACTACGACATGTAACATTAACAGAGTGTTCAAAGAACAGAGCAGTTGTGAACGGACACAAATGCCAATCTCACGTATCCAAGCGGCCAAGAGCCATCAGCTACTCCGAAGTGAGCACGCTTTGTTTTTGTTCAGAATATTCTCAAGTTCTCATTCGTATCCATGTCCCAATGGATTATGTGTAATGTACAACCGTACGCATGAAAAGCAAACCGTACCCAGCCGTGACCCCGTGGTTCATGAAACGTCCCAAACAACCAACCAGAAAACACGAAAAGCAATACCGCAATGCCGCAACTACAACTCCTGACTTGCGTTCTTGCCGGGCTTGCCGGTCTTTTTGGGGAGGAGATCTAAATAGGACGAAGTTAGCAAATATTTCGCGCCCACGACAGTTGGAGAGAAAACCTACTCTGGTGGATGTTGGGTAGAACACCACCCTGTGCAATGGTGACGTGTCCCAATAGCTTGTTCAACTCCTCATCGTTGCGGATGGCGAGCTGGAGATGACGGGGGATGATACGGGTCTTCTTATTGTCGCGGGCGGCGTTGCCAGCCAGTTCGAGGATCTCAGCGGCGAGGTACTCGAGAACAGCGGCGAGGTAGACGGGAGCACCTAAGGGTAAACTTAGCGACATGTGGCGGGCGAGGCACGCTCATAATGGAGACCTACCAGCACCAACGCGCTGGGCGTAGTTGCCCTTGCGGAGCAGACGGTGAACACGGCCAACGGGGAAGGCCAGGCCAGCCTTGGAAGACCGACTATCAAAGATAAGTTAGTCTGCGGCCAACTTGACTTTTTCGGAATACAACGAAACACGTCGGTTCCAAATTGTGCTCGCCGGGCAGAAACACCAGGTGAAACGAGAGCACGCGGGGATGCGCGCATCTCGCGAGGGAGGGGAAAACTCACGATTGAGAGTTCTTGGCACCGCTGGCCTTGCCGCCGGACTTGCCGCCTCCAGTCATTTTGATATGATTTCGGGTTGTGGAAGAGAATTAGAAATTCAAGAAGTATGCAGATGCGCGATCGAGATGCTAGTATTAGCTGGTGGTTTACGTGAGTACGGCGTTGTTGTTTGGGTGGTTGTCGGGAGTGAAATGGGTAATGGGAGATGGAAGGGAGGAAGTCACAGAAGGGTGGGGGAGTTGATGTTTAAGTATGCTGGGGGCGCGTCTGCAGAATCAGAAATCACGGGCGGGTGGTAGTAAATCACGGTTTCTTAGATCAGTCCTTCCAAAACTTGCAGGGGTGGCGGTGGTGGCGCTAGCCCGGATTTGGGGGTGGATGTCCTGATATGTGCACAGTACTGCTGTAACAATGGGCTGTAATGTAAATGGCAACTGCAAGAGAATGTATGGTGTGGGTTTCGCGTTTATGTGCTTACCAAATCTGGAAGAACCACCTGCTCAGCCCGTTCCCTTACTGTGTACAACATACCACTTGACCTATTAACGCTCTGTTTCGATTCACTGTCAATTTAACCTGGCTCAACCTGCCTACCTTTCTATGCAATTTTTGATTGGTTCTCTTAAAGAAGCCGGGGGTGGCATTTTTTACTGACAGCTGCACTTACACAGAGCAGGTACCTAGGTACCTTTTCCAATTAAGCACAATAAATGCCAAACCCAACAAACATATGTTGAGGCATGTACCTATCTACGTTATATGTTGCTATGTTTGCTAACTAATAGTTTGCAAAATAGGCCGATCCGTTGAATCTAAGTAGTTCAAGTTGCTGTTGAGCTCCCTATCATTATATTGTCAGCTGCTAATTTATGTTGCTGTTTCTCTCTGCCAGTCTCATTGTCTTGCACTGGTGTCTCCGCAGCTAGGAAAGTACAGGCACTAAAGAAAGCTACTACGGAGATACAATGAACGCCAGTATGGTAAAAGACAGTGCACTCTGTCTTTGCTAATTTATTGATGACATCCTCTCCGGCAGCGGTGTTAGGGTTAGGTAGGCCGGCGGCCGGGACCGTGCCGGAAAAATGGGTATATAAGCAAGAGGTCCGGGAGACGTTAGATCACTGTAGTGCTACTGATTTTATGATTGGCTGCCATTTATCAGGGTGGGTCTGGGCGTCTATCGTTTGCAGGTCAAGGAAATGCAATTCATTGTCATCTCGAGAAACGCGATGCGCGTCTTGCTTTACAGCTTGCACTAAAATCCGCGGGGGGGGAGTAGTACAGGGCGTGGCTCATTGAATTACTAACCTGTCTACCCACCTAAATGTATGTACATGAATATGTATGTATACAGACAAGTACCTAGATACAAGCAGACGTACTGTTGTACAACACCTTTGTATGCTACATGGTAGGGAGCTTCCGGTATGAATCCTGGACTTGCAAGTATGTGACTTGTCTGTATGGGAAAACGGGTGGTGAATGCAAGGGCGTCCACCATTGGATAACTACATATCTAATCACCATTAAAGGGTGGGGGGGCTCGCGCTTGTCAATGCTTACCTATGTACCTAATCTACGATACAGGCTTCAGGTACAGCTGTGCTATCAGAGACCAGCCGTGGACCCACCTACAGAAGAACATACCTAACAAGGCAGGATCAATACCGCGTTGTAGGTACAATAGCAACTGCCAGCCAAATCAGTAACCAACCTAGCGCGACTGCATCCCACCTACAAAAGGATCCTCACCACCCGCACCCTTTCTTCTGTCAACAACTTGACTTCTCCCTCTCTCCATCCCACATTTCTTCTCGCAACAACCACAGCTCTCGGAATTTCATTCCATCTCTCGCACCAAAGCATTCACTACCAGCCAAAACAACCGCATAACCGTTTTTTCGTCACTTTTAAAATCCTCATCTCACAACAGTCAACATGCCTCCCAAAGCCGCCGACAAGAAGCCCGCCTCCAAGGCCCCCGTTGCCTCCAAGGCCCCGGAGAAGAAGGACGCCGGCAAGAAGACAGCTTCCACCGGCGATAAGAAGAAGCGAACCAAGACGCGCAAGGAAACCTACTCGTCCTACATCTACAAGGGTATGCCACACCAAGTCGCGTACACTCGAAGTCTTTTGGCATTACCTGATACCGTTTCCACCTAACTAATTCAATCCATCACACCCGATCCAACTGGCTGACTTTCCCCCCTCGATCTAGTTCTCAAGCAGGTCCACCCTGACACCGGTATCTCCAACCGTGCCATGAGCATTCTCAACTCGTTTGTCAACGGTAAGCGCGAACCCCCCCCCCCCGCGGAAACAGCTGGCGGGGGGCCACTGGCTCTAAACATTAGCTAACATCCATTGTACCAGATATCTTCGAGCGCGTTGCCACAGAGGCCTCCAAGTTGGCCGCATACAACAAGAAGAGCACTATCTCCTCCCGCGAGATCCAGACTTCAGTTCGCCTGATCCTACCTGGCGAGCTTGCCAAGCACGCCGTATCTGAGGGTACCAAGGCAGTCACCAAGTACTCGTCATCGACGAAATAAGTGTTTGTCTGCTTTGTTTGTGTTTTGGGCGCGGGTCACTTTCTCTTGCTTGGCATCATGACGAGACATGGTCAAGGTCACTTCGGGTCCCGTCGATTTCGGGAGTCTCATAATGCGTTACGGATGGTCTGCTTTTTTCTAGGGGGCAATGTCTTTGCACACAACACGGTCTGGGGTTTGCGGTTGTACAATACACTTTGCCGATAGGGTTTTCGGAATGAGAATCTGGACATGAACAAACAACACACGCCCTCCCGCTCCTATATGCTACATGTGATTTGCTTACCTCAACACCGGCACCGACGGACTCCTTACCCTACTTTGAAATGGATTCCAGTCGATCATTACAATGCGTCACCGGAGCCGTCGCGTCCATTTCCCCACTCCGATTGCATGCATCGGAGAGACGGATCCCTATTGGCCTCTCGGAAACTCGTGCCGCGGTGTCCCCTGGTGACGTTGGCCAGAATCTGGTGAGGCGGATGTTGTCCATGAGTGGGATAGGCTCATCTGTTCTGGCGTACATGTCAAATCCTGGGCAGTTAGGACCCAGAGCATGCGGAATGAGGGACATCGATAGGGGATTATAACATTGTGCTATTTGGAGAGAGACTCCCATACTCATGTTTCAAGCTCGGCCAGTTCCGCATCCGCACGCAATGATGCTTATGCTATAATACCTAACCGAAACGTATATCCTGGGCGTTGCCCCAAGTCGTCTGCTGCTAAAAGAGGTGTTTGCTGCCTGCTCAGTACTTTTTTACAATTCAAGCTTCACCTAGGCCGGCCTTCGTCTTCTTGACTACGTGCATGAGCGGGACGATGATGCCTTTCGTCTCTCCTGTGCCTAACGACATGCCCTTGCTCCAGCCCATCTTCTCCAACATGGCTCTGCCTTTGTTTTCCACTCCGAGCTCGGCAGCGTGCTGTCCAACGACCTCTCCCTCGCGAAGTATGAGCGAAGACCGGCCGTTGTGACGAACTCTGTTGGAAATCTCGGCTGCTTTGAGAACACGGGCTTCCTGTACTACCGATCGGTCCGCGTCGACGCGAGGGAACCATGTGCGTCTGGTGCAGCTGAAAGCTCGGTTGAGCTGGTCTCGATTGTACGAGAGCGTGGCCTTGGTGCGGTAGAGGACCGGATGCCTACCAGTGCCATCACCGGCTGACTTTGACTTGATCCGCAAGGAATGGGCAATGGTGTGGACCACGACGCGGGCGTGCTTGTCGAATGGCGGTAGGATCAGCCTGCCCATCATTAGTCACCGAATGGGCGCTGAAAGGAGAGTCAAAAGTCGCTAAGTGGCCTACTGTTCTCTTGTGCTGAGTAAAAACGTCTCTAGTTCCTCAGCCAGCTCGTCGAGCGACATGCCGGCTCGGTACTTGACGCGAAGATCGTCGGGGTTGACGTTCTTCCCTAGCAGGCCCTCTGACCGGAGCTTTTCGCGAGCTTTCTTCCTGTCCGCCTTCTTGAGACGGTCCTTCTGTATGGCTGCGTTCATGGCACTTTCTAATTCCGAGTCCGACAGCCCGAAAGAGAGGGGTCCATTTTTCGAGCGTTGCATTCGCGCGTTTTGCAAATCCATGAGATCCATTGCATCAAACGCCTCAGCCATCTCGGTAGCACTCGGGTATTGGCTTCCTTTCAGGAAGGGCTTGCGTTTTCGTAATGCTGCTTTCCCTTTTCCGTGGCGGAGAGGAGCTCTCGTAGCTGGAAGCCATCTCGCCTCGTCATCCTCGCCATCCTCGTCAGAGAGCACACTATTCAGAACATCATCAGTTTCGACGCCCAGTTCCTCCCGTCTAGCAATCAACCGAGCTAGGCGCTCATCAGCTGATTCAAAACTCTGTTCGTCATCCGAGCCACCGGTAAACTCCTCTCCACTAGAGGCTTGACTCGGGATCGCGTCACTATCTGTGCCACCCAAGTCCCGAAGTATGTTGAACCCATGTGCGCCGATGCCGTGACGTTCGCCTCCTTCTCTATCCGTGCTGCCGCGAGCGCTGTCCTCGTCGTCTTCAAGTCCCTGCCGCATATTGGCAATGTAATCGGCGATGAAGGCGGCTTCGTCGTCATCATCATCGTCACCACACGTCGCCAATGGCTGTCGCTTGCGGGAGGTTGATCGTCGTGGCCGCCTCAGCCGTCTCGGCCGTCTCCTGCGTGGCTCCTCGAAGGCGATGTAATCCGGCTCCTGAGCACGAGTGGGCGTATCAGAATGAGCGGCTACCTTCGCCATCCTGTCAGCCGCCTGTAACGGCAAGTCGACATCGACTGGCTCCAAGACATGGCTGTTAGTGGGTGGCGAGGACAGAGGCTCTGCTTGTCGCCCGCCGGCATTGCGACCTCTGAATAAGATAACCTCTTCACTCGAGTCAGAAGAGTAAGTAGGGAAGCGAGGTTGCTCGGAGGGGGCTGTGCGGCCGACATCGGACAAGCGACCGCGAAAATCCTCTAACTCCCTGGCGTCGGGAGTGTCCACGACACGAGTTCCCACCTCTGAAGGGCTAGCTGCGGCTTCGACGGGCGGGATCAGCTGCTCGGCCATGTCTGGTGTCGTTAGAAGCTTGAGGGGGTCCATAAAACCAGCACTGACAAAGGCCACAGGTTGATGGCGTAGCCTTGCATCGCGACCGCGGTTCCCACGGCGGTTGCTAGCCGTATTCCTAGCTTCCTCGGCAAGGGTGTAGCCTGCCCAGAGCGAGCGTCAACGAGGATTCTTAGAAGACCGGGGAGTCGATAGGAGATCAGGGTTGGTTACCATGGGAACGATGGAATTGCGCGCCATCGCGATTGCCTGCCGTCTCGTGGTGGGCTGGTTGTGCAGGGGGGTTTGCTCTCGCCCTCGCTCTAGCCTTTGCCCTGCCCTTCTTTGCCTTGGGACTATTTTTCTTCCTCGGCATGGTGAGGGATGCCCGCCAATCCGACGTTCTTAATGAGTTCAACCTATCTTGGAGCCTGGAGCTGTCCGAAGGCACATGGTTCAGCGGCCAAACGTGGGCTAAGGACGTCGTCCTCTTTTCTACAGTACTGGTATAATCACGTGCGTGAAGCGGTTGAACAATTGCGACCCTGAAATCGAGAAAGAAAGAGATCCTAGTTGGCCCGCCAGACGGTACGTTGATGGGATCGATCGCCAACAGTAACCCAGTCGGTGTGATATTTGTTTTTTGCCACGGGACGAGTTGTCTTGTTAATACCATGGACGTAATGTAATGATCGCTCTTCCAAGGCAGGCACTCCCGAGCGTCTATTACTGCACAGCAGTAACATAATGCCTTTGAGCAGAGAGGCGAACATACTGATCATACGTACCGACAACATACTTCCGGGTAGCCTACCTTGCGCTACATCATCCATCAACGTCAGGAGCTATCGATAAGTGAGTACCTTATTACATACATTGTAGGACGTACACATGCAGGTAGTACCTACCTCTTATCTGCTTTGTACACAGTATCTACTCCGTACATACATGTATGTACTCCTATAAGTACCGACGTTTTTGAATATACCTCCTAGGTAGTAAAGCAGTAACAGACTAACTGAACCTACAAGATAGTAGATATTACGAGTACCAACATTGAAACTGTGTGCCCCAACTTCCGTACAGCCTTATCCATGATCCTGCATGTGTTCATCTGACCTCAACTGTCTGCACATACCTTTATACAACGTGTTTTTTCAACTCTCCTCCAAGCTGACTTGCTTTTTGGACCTTAGGCTAGGCTAGGTTCTCAGGTTATTATTTTCACTCGTCTAATCTGGTACCTAACGACCCAATCTGAACGCACTTGAACGCACTTGAGAGATATATTCGAGGAGAGGAAGCCCGTGTGATTCCTGTCCACTACCCTCTACCCCTCAGCCTATTGTCTCATTCCGTTGAATCGCCCAGGCGTCTGCATAGGCGCCTGCTCTTGCATCGGCTTACCCCAGATTACCTCCCAGTGCTTGCTCCCCGTCTGCTGTGGCTTTCCCGAGTGACAGGCTACAACGCCCCCCGCCTTGCACCAACGACGTCCATTGTGCTTGCCGTTAGTCACGCTCTTCTTGAATAGTAAAGACATGACCTCTTGAGTTACTTCCATTGTCACGAGGTCTATCAGTTCCTATCTTCGCCCTCGCCATCTTGATATTCTCTGCAGTACATCGTACCCGAGCCTAGAAAATAACCAATAACCGTTGACTAGAGTTGCAGGTGTTAGGACACGTCCCAAGCCGTGCTCTGGTCCGTGGTATGACATCAATAGTACTAGTGATTCTCACCAACTAGGGTTGCCATTACTGGCATCCGACATTCTCCAGCGGAAGGGGAGGCTGCTATATCGACTTGGCCGCTAACCGTCTTGCTCTCTTGTGACGTTCGTTGTCGGCCAACATGGACACCACCGTTGATCTCGGGCGACGCATCGTCCAGATGTTCTGGGACCCGGAGCCCACCAACGACGTCACCCGCGATCAGCCCGTCTGGTGCCTGGGCAAATGCTACAAGCTCAACAATAGCCCCAGACTAAAGGTTGATGGGCGCGATCGAGTTTCCACCCATGGCTCCGAGTCATCTGGCAGCAATCCCGTTCCGGCTCCAACCCGACTTCCCGAGACGCCGCCCGACTCTATTTCCAGCAGCTTTGACGATTTGCTCGCGTACGAAGAAGCCCCACGTGATGGCGGCTGGCCTCCCGCCTTTGTCGACGACTTCGAGTCCAGGATATGGATGACATACCGCTCCGACTTCGAGCCCATACCCCGGTCCCAAGACCCCAAGGCCCTGGCTGCCCTGTCCTTCTCCATGCGCTTGAAGACTCAACTGTCTGACCAGGGCGCCTTCGCCTCGGATAGCGGCTGGGGTTGCATGATACGCTCAGGCCAGAGCCTTCTCGCCAATGCCATAGTCATCCAACGACTTGGCCGAGGTCTGCAATATCTTCACCGCCGTCACCTGCGCTTACTAACCCGCTCACAGATTGGAGGCGAGGGACACGAGAAGCCGAGGAGCGAAACATACTCGCCTTGTTTGCCGATGACACGCGGGCTCCGTATTCCCTCCATAGCTTCGTGCGCCACGGGGCGTCTGCCTGCGGCAAGTATCCAGGCGAGTGGTTCGGTCCGTCTGCGACAGCTAGATGTATCCAGTAAGCAAAGCAGACAAGTCAAACCGTCTCAGGCGTCTCATGCCCTCCGTCTGCCGTTGCCGTCACTGCTAACCGTCTGGTCACCTAGAGCGCTTGTTAATGCTCATGAGCCGGGCCTTCGTGTCTATTCCACCGGCGACGGCCCCGACGTATACGAAGATAAATTCATGAAAATCGCCAAGCCTGACAATGCCACTTTCCACCCTACTGTCATTTTGGTCGGCACAAGGCTCGGCATAGATAAGATCACGCCGGTATATTGGGAGGCCTTGGTGGCATCCTTGCAAATGCCACAATCCATTGGCATAGCCGGGTAAGTGAGCAAGAAACATCCATGCAGGACACATGTTTCGATGCACGTGCCTATGGGTTACACGGATCTAATTAATGGGTGTTTACAGCGGCCGTCCATCCTCTTCCCACTACTTCATCGGCGTCCAAGGGCTTTATTTCTTCTACCTCGACCCGCACCATACCCGGCCAGTCTTCCCGTACCGCGAAGACGTAGCTCGGTATACTCGAGAAGAGATTGATTCCTGCCACACCCGAAAGCTGCGTCGTCTACACATCAAAGAAATGGACCCCAGCATGCTCATCGGCTTCCTGATCCGCGACGAGGAAGACTGGAAGGACTGGCGGCGGAGCGTCAAGCACGTACAGGGCAAATCTATCATACATGTTTCTGACCACGATCCCGTCGCCCAGATGGAGGAGGAAGGCGGTATCATGGATCAGGTTGAAACTTTGAGTGACGAGGACAGCGGTGCTGATACTGCGACGGTGGAACCGGACGGGAGTTCGGATCGTTGGAGTGGCTGAAAGCTGGATGGGGAGGGGGTGGAGGTGGCTATTGTATTTTGGAAATATACCATAAACGTTGGCAATGGGCGTTGTCACCTAGAGTCCATGACTATCGCTTGACGGAGGTGCAAGGACCGGGCCCTACGGCGTCGACGGTTGTTTCTCTCTTCCCTGTACACCTTATTTCTAGGGTAAGCGTAGGCCGACTCGGCTCTGGAGAGAAAATGCTTTGCAGCTCGTGCTGCCTTCGCAGACGCTGGGCGGTAGACACCTCACTTCTCCTTGGGCAAATTGCCGCACCTGCTTGCCCGGCTCGGACATGGCTTTACAAGGCCAGTGACCGGGGTACTGTCAACTTCTTACTGCCGCCCGGCAGACTTCTAAACAGTCCCCTAAATAGCGTCCAGGCTCCTCTAGCGAGCATATTCACGTCTTCTTTTTTCTGACCTTGCTTGTTGTCGGGACTGTTTTGATTACTGCATGATCGGGATTTCCCTTTATGTGCTTGAACAACTCCCCCTTCGACTCGAAGGTAGCACGGCACGTGAGACACTGGATAATAATGAGCTGGTGGTTCTCCTCTCTCGACGCATTAGTGACCTACCGGGTGGCCTTCTTGCTGAGCAGCGGCCTGGCGAGCGGCCTTTTTTTGTTTCTTAGCCTTGGCCATCCCAATCTTCTTGGGAGGCTCATTGACGGTTACTGTCATCTTGGAGGTCTTGATCATTAGGTCTTCAGTCTCCCTAGCGTCGTTGCTGCCGGCCATAGGGCCCACTAATCGTGCTTCCACGGCGTCTCTTGGGGCATATTCGTCGTCTTCACTCTCGGTGTCCGAGAGAGGGGGCGCAGATGCATGCATGGCCGTGCCGGTGCCGATATGGGACTGAGTTTCGTCATATCCACGGCTAGACGTTTGCGAGGATGGCCTCTCGAAGACGCCATCCGTGCTGTCCAAGGCTTGGTGGCTGTCCATCGTAGGGGAACCTGCTGCCCTAGGCTTGGTCTCTTGAGCCAGGTCGAGCGTGGCATCCTCCTTGCGCATCTGGCGCCTGAGTTGCTGCACGGCTTTCAAGTGCTTCTTGCTCTTTTCGTGGGCCTCGAATTGCTTCTCGCTCTTGAAGGTCTTGTTGCACACGACGCATTCGATGTGCTCCACTTCCGACTCCTCCTCAGACTCTGAAAATTCGCTGAGGTTGGCCTCGTCACCGCGGGACTGGGCCCAGTCGGCGACCGCATCGGCCACGTTGATTCTCTCCTGGTTAGCGGCGCGCGACCTCGCAGCCTGAGCGGCGGCGGATTCGCGCAGGATCTTCTGGCGCTCGGCCTCGGATTGGCTATTCGGCACGTAGCGTGGATCCCGCTTCCGGACAAAGATGACCAAGGACCGTACGACGTCGTTGAACTCGCGTATGGCATCCTCGCGCAGCTTCTTGTTTTCCTTCTCCATGATGCGTCGGACCTGACGACTGGGCGCATCAGACAGCCGCCACTTGTCCTTCCACGAGAAGCTCAGGCGAGTGGAGAAGCTGGACCAGCGGCTGTAAAACTCCTTGGCCACCGACTCACCGTCGGTGGACTCGCCAAAGGAAGGATAGTATACGGCGGCCAGTCCATCCCGATGTGCGGCGGCTTGTTCTCCGTCAGCCAGGCGGTCGAAGGTCTCGCGCAGGATGGTAAAGAAGCTGCTGGGCGAGTCATCGAGGGGTACAGACTTGCTGAAGCGGCCCATGAGGGTGTATATCTCATCCTTGGTGACGAGGCGCACGTTGTGGTACTCGGGGGCAGTGTCGAAGTCGGCCGGATCATTGCCCCGCAGGATGGCGTCGCTGTGGGTGTCATACCAGGCCCGCTCCTGGGGATCGGACAGGACCTCATAGGCGGACTGGACCTCGGCGAACTTGCGGGTGGCGTTGTCGACGTCGCCGAAGTTGCGATCCGGATGTAGCTCGAGCGCTTTCTTCCTGTAAGCCTTCTTGATCCTGGACGGAAGACGGGATCGTGAGCAGTCGGGCAGAACACGGGCAGCAGGGAGGAGAGGACCAACTCTTCATCAGTAGCTGTGCGATCAAGGCCTAGCAGTTCGTAGTAGTCCGTCTTCTTGGGTGGGCTGTTGGACGCCGCAGCGCCGCGTGGCGAGGACTGTTCTGCACCCATTCCGAGTTTACTACAAGGGGCCTGGCTCCGACTACCTAGACCATTCTACGCGTACTTGCCGACCGTGATGGGATGCGAGGGTAGGAGGGGCAAGTATTCAGGTGTTGGCACCGCACATTATCCTAAGTTAATAACTTACTGTACAGAATCCCGTCTACAGGACATTTCAGGCCCATACTGTATCTTGCCGGGCACGGTTAGCCTGACCTTGGGCACTTGGCTGACAAAGAAATATACGCCGTAGACTCCAGCAGTACTGTACAGCAGTACATAATGTACTCCGTAGGTAGCTTGGTGATACTAGACTACACCGTACCTAAATAGTGGACATTGTATGACCTAATCCGGCATGCCACTTTTGCCATCGTCACCTCTCCGGCTCTACTGCTGTACTTTGTTGCCTCCCTCGTGGTGCTTTTTCTCAATTTCCGCATAGGTTGTCGGAATATGACCACGGTTAGCCACCTGGCTACATCGCAGTACCTAATATAATGCTGGGCATCACAGCCAGTGTACTCCGTCCTTGTATAGCAAGCAGTACACAGTAGATACGGCGGTTGCACCACCAATGACCATGTAGCATGCATGGGTCGAGATATGTACCTACCTACCTAGTCTCTTTGTCCCGTCCGTTTTCTATCCTGTACCTACGGTGACGCAGGTCATTGTTTATCGTCCGTAATCTAGTCGTTCACCCCGGCGTAACAAGTTAGAAAGTTTCTCAACAAGGAAGCCAGACATGAAGTTTGCGCAGGAGTTCCGGAAGGCTCTTCAGCAAGAAGGTTAGGCGCATCGCTCCTACCGTGTACATAAGATACTTGGACTGACACACATACACACCCGCGCTCAGACTTCCCCCAAAGGTGGAAAGAATGCGCCATCCCTTATGGACAGCTCAAAAAATGCCTCAAGAAAGTCACCAGGGAGCTGCAAGAAATCGGCCTGGACAAGGATACGCTGGCACAGCTAGCCGCCGGTCAGCATCAATCTGCTGACCACCACGTGACCACCGACCCGGGCTTCAGGTATCATCTGGATGGGAGGATTGTCGCTTCCGGGGCAAGCCCCAATCCGGGCGCCGGTTCTACGCTCTTCCGCCCGCGGCTCACCATCTTCGTTCACCTGGAGGACGGCGTGGCCGTTGATGCAAAGCTAGCGCCAGCCACCAGAGAGTTCCTACAGAAACTGGCTCACAACTACAAAGCCGCCCACGGCCACGGCCACGGCAGTTCAGCTCCAGAGCACATGCCCCCTGCGCCTTCCGAGCCCACTGCCTCGAGCGGCCACGGGGATTCTCCCGCTCGCACTGGCGATATCCGTCAGATCGAGGTGCCCCTCACCTTCGACGCCGAGTTCTTCGAGATCTTGCAGACCGACGTCTCCAACATCGGGGTCCTACAGGAAGAGGAGCGGGCTAGGCTCGAGGGACAGATCGTCGCCCTGGGCGAGCATTTGGCCAAGGCGGTCGAGCCATCTCGCGGACGCAGGGCCAGGGCAGACATGGAGGTCTGGCGCCATATCTTTGAACTCTACCTGGACGCTCGCATCTTCTTCTCCTCGCGAGAGAGCGACCACGGCGCCCGGTCCAGCCAACAAGCCGTGGAACAGCTTCGCTGGTTCCAAGATCAGGTCGTAAACCGGAGGCTAGTGCAGAGGCTGAAGCTGGACGCGAGCCGGTCCACGTTTGACAACTTCGTCAACATCAATACGGCTCTCCTGTCCATCGTCAAATTCCAAGAGATAAACCGTCTCGCCGTCTCCAAGATACTGAAGAGTACCCCGCCCCCCCCTCTAGCCAGCCCTTGTTGCCCGATACCGGCTAACAGATTCATTTACCCCTGTCCCGCACAGAGTTTGATAAGCGGACATCCCTGGGCGTCTCGAGAAGCTTTCCCGTCGTTGTTCAACCGGCCCACTCACTTGCCGGTAGCGTGGCACGCGACGTGTGCGCTCGCAGTGCGTGAAGCCCCGATACCACCAACATCGACCACTCACTCATGTGTCCCTAGTGTCGTCCGAGCTCATATCCGTCGTACCCCAGCTGGATGACTACCTATGTCCCATCTGCTTCGTAATTGCCTACTGGCCAGTGCGTCTCCACTGCAACCACGTCTTTTGCAGCCGATGCCTGGTGAAGATGTCGCGGAAAGGCGAGAGCCATTGCCCACTTTGCCGGGCTGACACTGTCATGATGGCCGGCATTGAAAACTTTGATGCTGACCGGGCTGCCTTTCTCCGCAAATATTTCCCCAAAGAAGTCAAGGAAAAGGTGCGGGCAAACGAACGCGAGCGGAATGAGGAGATATTTGGACCGGCCCATAAAAGCGTTCACTGCTGCCTCATGTGATCCGTAAAGTTGGTCACCGACGTGTTTCGTGGTATTGCAGGCGGCGACCATTTCAAGTCACATCAGCAAATCTCGGAAACGTCTAACCCTTGGGGGCATATTTTCGACGAGGTGAGATCGACAAGGTGAGAAAACTGCCAGGCAAAACCACCAGCCTGTAGTTCACGTAAGAACTCACCAGGCGTCACGATATGATGCGCCGCGAGTTACTCTCGGGCGGGTCCCAGATAACGTCTTTGAGGCTCAGGCGAAACCTGGGGGGAACGCTTATGCCGGTCTGGCCTGGGGCGCCTGGCAGCTCGATAGAGCCCCTATTGGTGAACATTAGCATTCCCTGCGATCTCTGGCCCAAGTCGAGCCGGAAATTGCTCGTCCTGGCCATCCTGATCGAGACCTATAGCCTGTCTAGCCCTGCTGCTCACGCAGGCGTAGAGCAGCTCGGCATCCTCCACCGTCCCTGACTGATAGATGCCCACTGCCCACGAGGCAAGCTGCAGCGGATCCGCCGTTCCGAAGGGCGTGAAAGCATTCCCGACGTTGTTCACCCCTAGACAAACGGACAGTCGGAGGGACTTGATCATGAAAGGGGCATGGAGGGTCCCCCGTGGGCGGTTCTGGGTCGGTTCGCTATCCACGCTGGCGCGCGTGTCTGGCCGACCCATCAGGAACAGGTCGCTCGTCGGCAACCCGACGAAGTGAATCGGGAGATGGCTAGCGATGACGACATCGGCCAGGGATCTAAGCTCAGCTTCCCCCAGCATGGTGAGCTGGGTACAGTGACCCAGGACGATGGTCTTGGACTTATCTGCCGCCCTGGCCCACTCGTGGTGTTGTAGGGATTCGAGCACGGAGTAGGTCAGCGGCCGGTGGAAGGGGTTGCCTGACGGGGGCTTCAAGTTGTAGTCTAGGTGGAAGTCAAGATGCAGATTGTGCTTCAACGCGGTCTCGACGGCCCAGTGAATATTAGCCAGTGACGCGTCTCGGGACGTCTCGACGTAAGGGGTGGTGCCAAGGGCGTCAATGGCGTGAGGGAAGTCGGCGAGGGCCCGTTCGATGACGCCTCTGTTCCCTTCACCCTGCGTAGTCGAAAAGATGGGGTCCTGAGCAAAGGCACAGATTTGTACGTGCATCAGGTGGCAGAAGTCGTGTTTGAGGCGGATGGCAGTAACCAGAGGCAGGGTTCCCGTCACCTGGCCTAGCTCGACAAAGGCGCGCATCGAGGTGACGCCCTTGATATAACTGGTGGACAGCAACTGCGAGCCACGCAGATACAGGTCCTCGAATGTGTACCGATCCTTGGCCCGAGCCGTTTGGGACACGGCCTCCTCGAACGACCCCGTGTTGGGGCACAGGCCCGAATAGTCGGGCAGCCCCGAGGAGCGGCGATGATTGCATGTCAGTATATACGCCTTGTCGAGGTGTATGTGCGGGTGGCAGAGTGGGGGCAGAAGAAGCTGTGGCGGCGCGTCGGGATTTGAAGCTGGGCTGATGCTCTGCACGTAGCCATCACGTATCTCCAGATCCCAAAGCGGCGCCCCGTGGGTTCGTGGGTCAGAAACAACGCTTTCCAGTACTTCCATGGGCGCAACACATACATGTGCATATGCTACACAGTGATGCCGATGGTAGATGTGCTCCCTTGTCCACCGTACCTACCCCTCATCCAGAAAGACGACCGTGTGTACATACAACATCCAGAGTCTCTGCGCCCCGCGTTATCCCAGGTACATACTTTGGTAGATAGGTACATTATGTAGGCATTGCTTGGCAAACACAACGGAACCTACCGCAGTTGTGCTGTACTGTTGTATGTAGTTCAACATAGAGAATAAATACACAGAGTTAAGGATAATAAATAAGAATGTGCTATGTCCTGATAGTGTCAAAAACGGCCCACTGTCCTGATTTTGTCATGTCCCCATGAGCTACCCTCGCATCAGATATATAGTACGACAGGATATCTTGAAACCTGGTACGTGGACCAGTCCGAATTTCCCAGTGAAAAGTGACCTGTTCACCTAGAGAGAGCATGTCAGTCGGATCCCCGTGTCGAGGCTTGTTTACTGCTCGGCCAAGCTCTTTGTAAGTCGGTGGACGCTGACGCGTTAATGACGGTATTCGCAAACCTTCACGTGGCCCCCACCACCCACATCTCTACGCCAATGATATCGAATTTCTCTCCTTCCTCGCTCAAGGGCTCGTTCAGGAAGGTGTCACATCCGGCACTGTGGCCACGGCTGAGGCTGTCGTCCAACCATAGCCCGAACTTTCCGCCTTGGCCGCCGCCAACGCTCAGAAACTTGGTTTCACAGAAAATGCAGTAGTCGTTGGCGCCCGAGTATGCAAAGGCCTGGAAGCGGACGCTCTGTAGCTTTACGGGTGCCGGCGTCGGGGACGACATTAGCCTGTTACACTCCGGGTCGACGATGCCAGGGGCTAGACGGGCAGGAGATGCATGGGAGGCCGGAGACGCAATTGTCGTGGTTCGGTAGTTTACATTCGTCGTGTCGGCCGACGGTGGCGGCGGTAGCGGCGCGTGTAGACTTGCGCGCCAAAGGAAGCATTCGCCCGTGCCGTAATAGGAGGGCGCCGGATGGGGTGCCTCGGTGAGGTAAGCGCCGAATATCTGTAGCCGGATGCTCAAATTAGCTTTACCGTAGATATCAGAGAGATAAGACAGTGATGGCAGGGGAGGACATACGGCGTCTTTGCCATCCTTGACGACGAGCACAAAGCCAGCCCTGGCGCCGCGATATTTTTCACAAGACTGGTACAGGGTGGCGAGCGAGCTGCCATTCTGGTATAGGCTGTACGCCAGGCGCCAGTCCTCCATTATCTTCAGCCGCTCGGGCAGAAAGGTGCGGATCTCCTCGGCGATGCCCCGCGACAGCAGGCGCTCATCCGGGTCCGTGTCGTCACGATAGCCGTGGAGGCTCAGGGGTTCGAGGGAGGGCAGGCCGCGTGGCGTTGCGGTCCGCTTCGGAGGGTTGAAGGCGCCGTTGATCCCATCGCTACCTGCACCTGAAATGGGCGGGATAGACTGAGAATTCTGGTGATAGAGTTGTGACGCGCCCGGCGGTGGAGTAGGGATCCTGGACGGATTGTTATCTATAGTGGAGATGCGGCGAAGGAGCCCCCAGACGGCAGAGCCGATGCCGTAGCCCGAGGTGGAGGTGTTACAGGGAGGAGGCGATGGTGATTGTAGCTGATAGTGCAGATCGGACTGGGAGCTGGGTCTCTGGCTGGCTGTTTCCCCACGAGGGGCGTCGTCGAGATCTCCCGTGTCGTGACGATTCATGATGGCAGGCTGCCTGGTACTTCTCCCGTTTCCCAGTTCCTTCGACTCACCAGATGCGTCGTTAACCTAACTAGGTAGGCATGTGCCATGAGATGTACGTCGGGTAAAAATGCTATCGCGTATCATTGAGATACACCGTAAGTGTGTAGATTAAATACATAGGTAAGGGGAGGTAGGAGGTAGGTGGTCAGATCTGTTCCTCAGGTAGTAGGCAGCGGGGCCAGGAAGGATATGTTAACCTGGCACCTTCGGCCACTTTTGCATACCTAGGTTGGCACATACCGTGGCACAAGTAGCGCAAAGAAAGGTTGTGACAAGGTATGCTATGCACTCAAATGCTTACATATCATCCTGGCATGCCTGGAAGTGCGACATACGAGGAGGTCATGGAGCAAATAGCAAATTGTGACCGATGGCAGGATCGATATGTAAGAATGTACATTATGTAGGTACATAATGTATGTATGTAAGTATGGTACATACCTAGGTACCTTACCAAGCTGAACTCGCCCACCTAACTTGGTTTCGATGCAGAAAATTGATGACTGTCATTTCTCTATTTATTTGTATTTTAACAGTTGGAAGTGCCAACTGTAGTTCACGTACTTGTACAGGTCTGGTATGGTACCCTACATAAACCGAGAGACTGTGACGTAGGCACCTACATACATAGTACCTATGCACATATAGGGTACTGGGAGTCTGGGATTCGGATGGTGGGGCATTCATCCCCCTTCTGTTGTGCCAGTCATAGTACTCAAGCTGTGCTTCAGTCCGGAGAACGGATACTATCTAGGTATTGCTGTGTTCAGGTTCTTCCTCTGCTTCTCGAAGATGGTGATTGCCTGCCAGATACCTTCGGGGCTTGGCGTGGAAGCGCATACGTCTGGCACGACGCCAAATGTCTTTGTCAGATAGTCTCTTGTTGTCGGCCCTATCGTCGCAATGTAGGTTGCGGCTTTGGTCGTCCGGGCCGTGTCGGCAACGTCTCTAAGCGTCGCGAGCATACTATCGCAGCCGGCCGGTGAGAAAACGACAACCCAGCGTGTCGGGCTGTCGCGTGTCCTCGAAAGAGCCTGTCTGAGGTCGCTAGGGAATGATTCCATAACGCCCGTGCCGTACACTACCGTCTCCGTCACTTCGATTCTTGCGCCTGTCGGTAGCGCGTCGTCCATAAGAGTTCTTGGGATCACGTCACGCCGCTGCTCGCCGACGAGGAACAACAAGGGGGGCTTCACCGGACGGTCGCGGTACCACTGGCCGTAGTGCTCCAAGATGTACTGCGCAAGTGCATCGCCATTTCCTGTATGCTCTCCAAAGATCTGTAGTGGCGGTATCTGTTCTATTGCTCTGAGTGCTCGCGTTGTGGCCGGGCCGACGCTGTAGATCGGGATGCCTTGCAAGTGCGGCCAGCCCTGGATCGAATCCTTTTGGACCGCTTGGGCGGCGTGCTGCTCGACCAGTCGTGAAAAGGCCTCTACGGCCCTTTGAGAGGTGAAGATAAGCCCACCGTAGTCGGCCGCATCGCTGTCGTTGATCCTCCTTTCCAGAAGCAGCCTCTCGACACTCCTCATCCCATCCTGTTCGCAGCGGTGTTGCAGCACAGGTATGAATGCGGGCTCGAAGCGAAAGCCATCCTGCGGGGTAGAGAAGAGGTCTTCGTACGCATCTGTCGGTGATGACTTGGTCTTGAGGAGGAAGACGGGGATCTGATGCCCCTGGGGGCTAGAGGTGAGCTCTTGGCACATATCAAAGCAAAAGGCAAGGTAGACAAGATCCGAGAACCAGCCGCCTTTACCAGCATTACAACTACATGCCTGTACAATGTAGTACTGCAAGGGGCCCCTACAGACTGCACCTAGCTACATCAAGTAGTACTTAGTGAGTACATGTAGGTACAGCAGTACATACATATATAGAGGAAGTACATGTACTCCTGTATTGACGTGCTACTGCTGTACATCTGGCAGGTAAGGAATACATACAGGTGTCGTCAGTTAATCGATAAGAATCGTGTGGAGATGGACGCTTGAGATCCTTGCCACTGCTGTACTGCTGTACTGAGGCAACTTACTTATATACAGCAGCACAAACCCGTTTACTGCTGTGTGTCGTTGCGAACAACGTACCACTAGTAAGTATCCATATGAATGATGCAGAGATTTGTGCCGGAATTTCGACTTCGACTTCGAGTTGTTCTTCCTCTGCGACTTCCTCTCAGGCCTGTTGTTCCTAGCTAGACCCACACCATGGCGTTGGATCTGCCCGGGTCGCAACCTTCGGCCATCTCGCCTCCTACGAAGTTACCGCCAGGGTTTGTTTTGGACAAAGATGGCAAACCGTATGCTTCCCGCCCGCTCGCAGCGCAGAGTAGGAAATGCGAACTGACTGGTGGGACTGCGCTACAATAGGTGTCGATCATGTAATTCGAAGGCCTCCTTCAGTCAATGGGCTCAGCAGGCCAAGGCCTCGCTGAAGTCAAGTGCAGGTGTCGGCACGGGGACCGCAGCCGGAGCAGCTGCTACTGCTGTTGCTGCTGCTGCTACTCCTGCCACTGTTCCTGTTGCAAACGATTGTCCAGCCGACGTCGAGACACTCGGACGCAGCACTTGGACGCTCTTGCACTCGATTGCTGCCACGTATCCGACGTCGCCGAGTGCCCAGCAGCAGTCGGACCTGAAGGACTTCATGGGCTTATTCTCGCGGCTTTACCCCTGCTGGGTTTGCGCCGAGGATTTCCAACGGTATATGGAGAAGGAGCAGATTCGCGTCGATAGCCGGAGCGAATTTGGTGCGTGGTTGTGCCGAGCACACAACGCCGTCAACACCAAGCTCGGCAAGCCCGCTTTCGACTGCTCCAGGTGGGAAGAGAGGTGGCGGACTGGGTGGAGAGACGGACGTTGCGACTAGATGTATCGTTGCGACTGGATGTGTAACTGTATCATCTTGTCTTGTATTGTCGAAAATGTAGGCTTCGCATCGCCGCTCATGATTGAATTTCTGGATTCGCATACTTATGCACGTCTGTTCTATTAGCTCTTGCCTACCTAACGAAGTGCTGTGATGAATGTGACGATATGTGGAGAGTCAACGGCAGTCTAGATAGATAATGCAGTCTAGACTCTAGAGCTTTATCTAGAACCTAAAATGAGGTGAAACGTTCTGTTCAGATCTGTTATTGCAGAGTCAATAATAGTACTGCAGTACTGCAGTACAGCAGTACCTACCGTGTTGTGGAAGGTACCTCGTACTCCGTACAATGATCTCCACTCCTGTAATCCGTAGATTCCGGTACTTACCGCTGTGAAACTTTCAGTAAGCCGCTCTTCTGGCCGTCTACAGCATACAAGTACAGCTGTACTGCTGTCCAGGAGTAACAAGTTTTATCACATAGCATACCAGGTATCCACTTAAACTGCCACGACATGTGTAGAAAGGTAATTAGTAGCGAATGCGGTGCATTCCAGGCAGGCCGCCGGGACTCCGGGAGGCTGTCAAAGGGAGGAGAAGAAAAAAAAAAGTCCCACAGCGTATCCGCCCTGCCCCGCCCTGCGTCTAGTGCGTCTAGATTGCATCATAGACTTGCGATTGACAGCTATCTCTATACTAATTATACTAACTCGGACGAGCATCAGCCCATCATGTAAGGGCTGGAGGGGCCCACTGCTAGGCCGTTGAATTTCAACCTACATACTGTACTTTCCTGCATGAAGGAGGCATACATACTAGGTTAGGTGGAATCCACCAACATGCGAGCATCTCCTCATTCTTCGTCACATCAACTTGAGCATGCCCGCTGTCTCTCTCCTAGTATCGTGACAATCCCGGCCATCCTGGACTGGACCGGACCGCCTTGGTGTACCGAGCTCGGTGCTCGCTTAGATAGAGGACGCCCACCTTGATATACATGGAAGTATATAAACGAATTCTCTCGTTGCCCAAGGAGACCCTACCGTCCTGTCTTGCTCATCAAGTTAAAACAACCACGCGCCATTACCATACATCACACACCGTTTACCATCTCTCATCTCACCAATATCACCTTACCGTCCGCCCTTCTTTGCTCGACTGTGTAGTGAACCGCACAAAGTATCACACATCATCCCAGTCGCCACCATGCCGCGGGAAGATATCAGGACACGGAACCTCAGCAAGCCGGTAGATGTTGCCGAATACCTCTTCACCAGACTATATCAGATCGGCATCCGCTCCCTTCATGGCCTGCCGGGCGACTTCAACCTCGTAGCACTCGACTACGTACCCAAGGCCGGCCTGCAATGGGTCGGCAATTGCAATGAGCTCAATGCTGGTGAGTCTTGAGTCGTCCCTAGACACTTATCCTTGCTTGGCCGCTGACATGCTCGACAGCCTATGCAGCCGACGGCTACGCCAGAGTCAAGGGCATGGCAGCTATCATGACCACGTTCGGCGTGGGTGAGCTGTCTGCCATCAACGGACTGGCCGGCGCCTATAGCGAGATGGTTCCGGTCGTGCACATTGTCGGTTGCCCGTCCACCCTGTCGCAGCGCAGCGGCATGCTGCTGCACCATACGCTAGGCAACGGCGACTTCAACGCGTTTGCCAACATGAGCGCCGGCGTCTCGTGCGTGGTGGCCAAGCTCAACGATCCCGCCGAGATCGCCAGCCAGATTGACCACGCCCTCCGCGAGTGCTACCTCCGGAGCCGTCCGGTCTACATCATGTTACCGACAGACATGGCCATCAAGAAGGTGGAGGGCGCGCTTCTCGAAACGCCGATCGACCTCGAGGAGCCGGCCAATGACGAGGCCAAGGAGGACTACGTTGTTGACGTCGTGCTGAAGTACCTACACGCCGCCCAGCGCCCAGTTGTGCTGGTCGACGCCTGCGCCATTCGGTCGCGCGTTCTCAACGAAGTGCACGCCTTCATCGACAAGACCAAGCTTCCCGTGTTCGTGACGCCCATGGGTAAGAGCGCCATCGACGAGGACCACCCTTGCTACGCCGGCGTCTATGCCGGCAGCTCCAGCCACCCAGAGATCAAGGCCATGGTGGAGGACGCAGACCTCGTGCTGAGCATAGGCGCGCTCAAGAGCGACTTCAACACGGCCGGCTTCTCGTATCGTCTGTCGCAGCTCAACACAATCGACTTCCACACCGGGTACTGTGTCGTGCGGTACTCCGAGTACCCGGGCGTCCGGATGCGGGGTGTGCTACGCAAGCTCGCGACGCGCGTCGACGTCGGGCAGCTCAAGGTGCTGCCCCCGCCCAGGGATTCCATCACGGAGGCGGACGAGCGTGGCGACCCGAGCGGGCCCATCACGCAGGCGTGGTTCTGGCTGCGCATCTCCCAGTTCCTGCGCCAGGGGGACATCGTCGTGACGGAGACGGGCACGGCCAACTTTGGCATCTGGGATACCAAGTTCCCAGCCAAGGTCACGGCACTGAATCAGATACTCTGGGGTAGCATCGGTTGGGCGGTGGGCGCTTGCCAGGGCGCCGCCCTCGCGGCCAAGGATATGTCCAAGGAGACGGGCAACCTGCGCCGAACCATCTTGTTCGAGGGTGACGGCAGCCTCCAGCTCACGGCGCAGGAGATCAGCACCATGATGAGGCACAACCTCGACGTCATCATGTAAGTGTAGTCCTGTCCATCCAGACTGGGAGCCTGCTAATAACCGAGACAGTTTCATCATTTGCAACGACGGCTACACGATCGAGCGTTTCATCCACGGCATGGACGAATCGTACAATGACGTGGTCTTCTGGAAGTACCGCGACCTGGGTACCGTCTTCGGCGGAACGGAAAAGACAGTGCAGAGCTATGCAGTGCGAACGCCTGCCGAGCTAGAGAAACTGCTCGCCGACGAGGACTTCGCTACCAAGCGGCGTGGCGTGAGGCTTGTTGAGCTGTATATGGACCGCGACGATGCGCCACGCAGCTTGAAGACTACGGCTGAAGCTAGCGCTAGGACGAATGCGCGGGAAGAATGAAGGTCCGGATCCTGTTTATGACTCGGGGGTTTGGGGGGTATGCCGCGGAGCGATGAGGCTTAATGACCCGGACAAGGGATGGCTCCGGTGTATGTGACATGACATCTTGGTAGAATGGTACACAGTAGGTTAAAATAATTACTCGGTCCAAGGGACAACTAGATTTTAGTGAGGACATCTCCAATTTTGGCTCTGCCCATTGCCCTTTTCTCAGTCTTACGACCATGACGTGCGTTAGGTCTCTCCACACAGCTATACTGCTGTACAGGGTAGAGGCAAGTTGCCAGTATCTGCACCGAGTCGGACTGACTGTCAGGAGACTATGTAGGTAGAAACAGAATACAGCAGTACGGATGCTGCACTGCTGTATTCTATGTTGTGCCAGAAGTTACAGAGTTATTCAACCAGCCTTGAAGTCACACTCCAAATGACCTACCAAGGAAAAGGTAGGAACTACGTTCTCTTCTACAACTTGCAATATACTCGGTATATTTAAAAGATGTAAAGGTTAGGAGAAACAAGCAGTAGATCAATAAAGACAACTGCCTTAAAAATGTGTACCTTTTGTCTTGTTTGAGATTGTATAAACTTTGTACTGCTGCACAGCAGTAGAACTTATCTGGTAAAAGTTCAAACACACATAGTACTAACCTCACCTAGACAGGTACTGTAACGCAGAGAAACTCTTGAGCTAGCTGCATTGAGTATAGTAGTACTGTACAGCTGTACAGTAATACAACACCACTGCTTGTACGGTGTCTGTCATACCATATAAATGCACATAACATTGTAGAAGGGTACATGTATTTACCTCCCGCACGGTGCTGTTTTGCCATGTACTGCTGTACATCCATATTCTAGGGACCTCTCTACACCAATTGGTGGGCAACCCCTGCCAACCAGCCAAACCAGGGAAACCAAGGAAAAAAAAGTGCAGCTTCCGAGTCTCCACACATAGTGAGAAATTCCTTAACTTACAAACCTGCCGCGACGCTTCAACCGGCTGTAGGCGGCTCACACAAATCCAACCTGTGCCCAATCGAGTTTTTAAAAATACAAGGGCTGAAGTCAAGGAAGGAGACACCGTGGACGGGAGCGGGGGACTAGTATTCTAACTTCACATCCCCAATCCATTTGTACCGAATTTGCAATGTCGAGAGGGACGCCGCGCGGACGTGGTGGATTCGGTGGTGGCTTCGGCGGTGGCCGCGGCGGTGGCGGTCGAGGCGGTGGTAAGTCTCGATCGTGTCCCTTTCCTCTTCTCTTCTCCTGCACGCTGCTGACTGGACGGGTCATATCTCACTCTAGGCCGCGGTGGTTTCGGACAGCGCGACTTCGGCCCCCCGGATACAGTCCTCGAGATGGGCTCCTTCATGCATGCGTGCGAGGGCGAAATGGTGTGCAGCAGCATCAGCGCCCAGAACAAGATTCCCCAGTTCAATGCCTCCATCTTCCTTGAGAACAAGACGGCTGTTGGAAAGGTCGACGAGATCCTTGGTCCCATCAACCAGGTGTACTTCACCATCAAGCCCAGCGAGGGCATCCAGGCCACGAGCTTTAAGCCCGGCGATAAGTTCTACATCGGCGCCGAGAAAGTCCTACCGTTCGAGCGCTTCCTGCCCAAGCCCAAGCCCCCGCCGGGTGCCCCCAAGGTGAAGAAGCCCAGTCGCGGAGGCGGTCGCGGTGGACGCGGAGGCCCTATCCGTGGCGGCGGGCGCGGTGGCTTCGGCGGCGGACGTGGTGGCCCGTCCAGAGGTGGCCGCGGTGGCTTCGGAGGCGGCCGCGGTGCGTCTCGGGGCGGCAGCGGCGGTTTCAGCAGAGGCGGTGGTGGAGGTGGCTTTAGCAGAGGACGTGGTGGCGGTGGCTTCGGCAGAGGAGGGCGATGATCACACCCGACAAGGCTTTTCAATCATGCACCTGTCACTTTGACAACATGGCTCATGCGGTACGGGAAATGGCGTTCAGGATCCTTTTCTTTGCTTGTTCTCCCTTCAGTTGGTTTGAGGAGACCTGTTTAAAACAATCCAATAAAACTTGCATGATATCCGCTTGTGTGCAGTATCGGTATCGGGATAACTTCACCTAGGTTCCATGATAGACAGGAGTGTTCCAAATTTAGCACATGCCCCCCTGGAGATGCAGCAGTCAAGTTTTCCGTGTTGTGTTTAAGCAGCTCGTTATACTCTACTACATATATATGTCTTAAATCCATCACCTTTGCGGCCAAGCAAACCTGGACGGTATTGGATAGTGGATGCACAGTCTACTTGTCTTGCTATTCCCTGGAGTGAGGAAAACGAGTGAGGAAGGAAAGAAGATGTGAGACAACCTCCATAATAAAGAAGAAACGCTCCGATAGGCAAAAGGTATTTTAATATCATATCCAGTTCTTGCTCGAGTCTGCTCATCAGACACCAGGAGTGCCGCCAGGTGTGCTTCGCGGATACTCGCCCGGCACGTGCGGCGTGCTGTTGTTCCTCTGCCCGCCTGGCCGGAATGACGGGCCAGCGCTCATGAACCCATGTGATTGTCCTAGACAATCGTTCTCCGTGCTCGCCTGCAAGTGTCTGCCGCTGTACAGGACGTCTCTACCGACCGACCGGGCTTGCTTCCCGTCCAGATCGTCATCGCTCAGGACCGAAGTCCCCGTGTCGGAGGCCAGGGACAGAGTTCCCGCCAAGGGTCCGTCCACGGGTATCGGTGCATTCAACCACTGGCCCGAGCCGGCCCTGTCCAGCCCGACAGCTTCGCCGCTGTAAGGGTTCACGCCATCCATTCGGGCCGCGTGGTCGATGAAGGCCGCATGGCTCGGGGCCTGTTCCATCCTTACACCTGACGTAGTACCGTACGACCGACCCACGGCCTGCGCTGGCCGGCCGCCCGTCTGGTAGTGCTCACCGACTCCACTGCCTGGGAGCGCACCCGCTGCGGCGATGACATCGTGGTCCGCGTTATCGTCGGTCTCTACCAATTCTGGCCTCGAGCTAGTGGGAGACGGCGGGACGAGTAAGCCTCGCTGTGCGTTGACCTGGATATCGGATGGGAATCGCCCACCTGTGTGTGACCGGCTCTGGAACGAATCCTGGCGTGAGCTCGGCATGGACACGGCTGGGTCCGCCGCGAAGGGCACCTCGTCTTCCTCGTCGACCATGCCGTCGCTGCTGGCGCTACGCTGCGACGACCGCGAGTAGGTACGTGCATGGCCCCTGACAAAGTCGCTGAGCTCCTCGGCCGTCTTCTCCGTGAGCGCCTTGATGTCCTCGTACCAGGCCATCATGGTCTCGTGGCTCTCGGCCCTGAACACCCAGGTATGGCCGCGGTGCATTGTCCCGGTTTGTCGTCCTTTGAGAATGAATTTGTTCGAAGATCCGCCCCCTGTCGAGTGGGAGCCAAGCTTCTGCTCCGGGAGGAAGAGAGACATTACCGGCGCTCCCGTTTTGTCTGCCGACTTGAATTCGTGCAGATGGGCCGGCGAGAGAACGTACCTACTCTCACGTCAGCAGGATTCGCCAAAAGAAGACGGAGGCCACTTACCATCCTGCCGTGTAGCTCTTCAGGTACTTGCTCTTGCGCTCCAGCAGCCCGGCCCGGATCTCCTGGCAAGCGAAATGGTCCTGGCCCGGGTAGTGAATCTGGTCGACCGTCCTGATGGGGATTTCCGGATTGACAAACTGCGGGTCTCTCTGGATGAAGTTGACCCACTCGCCGTCTTTGGGCATGGACAGGGGTCCGGCCCGGAGCTCTTCTATGGCGTTGTAGCCGGCGTCCGCTTCCCTCTTGAGAATGCCTGCGTATGCGTTGTATGACTTCTGTATTTCGCCGACTACAATCGCTTCCAGTTCCCGACCCGACGATTCGAGATTCAGATACGCCTAACGACTGCTGTCAGCGGCTGCCTCACGCCTTCACCTTACGGCGCCAACGTCAAGGGGCAAGGCGTCTGTCTTACCTGGTGTAAGTAATTCTCCTCGTCGAGCTGGCGCTCCACCTGCCTGTCGACGGCAAGTCGGAGGAGATAAGGGTCCTGCTTGCCGGTGGTCATGGATGAGTCGATCTCGCTCCGTCCCAAGGTCTCCTGCAGCGCTTTCACGGCGCGCCGCGTGCCGTCCATTTCCTTCTCCACGGTGTTTTTGAAGTCACCGGCTAAGCTCTTGATCTCCTTCATCTTCTGGTTTAGGTCGTTTCGGAGTCCGGTCAAGGCTAGAATGACATCCTCCTCGATCTCCTTGGCCTTGTTCGCCTCCATGATGGCTGTCTTATGGTAGTGCCTCAGTGTTTGCAGTGCATCGTCCAGCCCGCCAGAAGCCAAGAAGCCGGGCGGCGTGGAGATATTGTTGCATACGTTGGCGAGCTTGAGGAGCGACTTGGAACGCTGTTCGTAGTGGTTCTGTATCTCCCTGAAATATGTGATCAGGTCCTTGAGGATTTTGCGCCAGGCTGAGAAGGATGGGTTAGTAAGGCGTCGACGAAGGAAGCAGCTAGGTTCGGTACAGACCCTGAAATCTCTGGGCCAAGACATCGGTAGGGGTGCCTGACGTGGGTACGGGGCAGTAGAAGGCACTGTGCATTTCGTCGGGCTCGTGAGAGCTCTGCAGTGCGAGGCTCCTAACGCTGCCGGCTTTCATGCTCCTACGACTGCCGCTCCGCTTCAAGCTGGCACTGCGACGCAACGAGTTCTTTTTCTTCAGGGTGTTCCCCCGAGAAAGAGAGATGCCGCGGGCGCTCGCGCCGTCGCCGGAATTGGCATTGGTATTGGCATTGGTATTAGCATTGGCATTGGCATCGGACCGCGAAGAGACCGAGCTGGCGCGTTGCACGGCCGGGACATTGGGGCTCTGCGAACTCTGACGCGGTGGGTGGTGGTGATAGCCATCGATGACGGAGCTACCCCTCACGCTAGCATCCCACTCTTCGTTAAACCTGGGCTGGCGGCTCGGGGGGTACAGGTTGTGGGATGCGACCGGCGGAGCTATGTGAGTGTTGGCTAGCGTGTTGGAGAGTGTTTGGTCTTCGACGGCCATGGTGTGAGGAGGGTAGGAAAGGGGCTGATGGCTCACTGCACCAGCTGTCGCAGTCGGCGCAGGCGTCGTAGTCGTCGCGTTGGGACGGTGGTGGGGATGGAAACTGGGCTCGAGTTCAGCGTTTGACGCGGCCGGTGCCTGAGAAGATGACATTATGTACTCGACGTAGCCACTGTAGGAAATCCTTGAGGCAGCACAGCAGTACTGGGCCGCCTTTTAATACTACCTACTTGATCAGGTAGTTGCTGGGCCCCGGCTAGTTCGGCAAGATACTTGGTATGTCAAGAATGTCAAGAGACAAGCAAGTACCACGACAGAAACAGCAGTAGTATTGCTGTACAGATATGGAGACGGACACTAGGAAAGATGCCACGCCTGACAGGATGACAGGTATGTGCTAACAATCTGACAAGTAACGAGACCCCAGGTTAGTTGTTAGTGTTGCGGGTTAAGCAAGGATCACTTGACTAGCTGTTCATGTGTCAAGTGGGCGAGTTTGGGTCCACCACTCCCGTCTCTTGGAATTATCATGTACAAAGAAAGCGTCGAGGACAGCCCAGTCGTAAAGTCGGCACGTATGACTTACCAGCTGTGTCGATAAGATTGTTTTATTAATAGTGCTCGTATGTGGATAGGACGGGCTGCTCATGGGCCACGGAGCGTGGGAAGTTGACGCGCAAACTACTCTGTAGCAAGCTTGCCCGCGTGCGTAGACGACGTTGCTCAGTTGCTCGGTTGTTGGATGATGTATCTGTCTGGCATGTTAGTGCGTTGTCTGGCCCGTCATCTTTGTCATGGCATAACCTACATACTTTTTGCAAACACTCTGTCGGGAAGCGACAGTCTGAGGACTATTGACTCGACTCACTGGTACAGCAGTTGCTGTAGAGGCCTCGATACTAGATGTGAGGAGCAAGCAGGGGTGATAACCTAGGGATATATGCTGTGGAGAGGGAAAGCAAGAGCGAATCCGCTGTCGTCATCAAACCACTGGCATGCCGTTGACTTTGTACAGTTGTGCTTCCCCAGCACCCCCAAATCCCTTGTCGCCGCACAAAGTAAGGTTAGATAGCGCTATCCGTTCCTGGAAGTCCAATGAGACATTGGTGCGCAGGCAGCAACAAGGGTCTGTGCAGCATGCAGCAGTAGTATGTAGGTATTACATAGTAAGCCATTGGCCCAACCCTATGACGTAGCCGTGTCGAAGCACAGTGGGAACGAATACCATAATTTCGAACAGGCCAAACCTAAACTACGTAAGTACTTAACCTACCTAGGTACTTAAGTACCCGCCTACCGAACCTCGATCACTACATGTATATTATGCAGTGTGTCGCTGCAAGCTGGAACCAAGACGCCGTGCTAATGTCTAACCTAATGCAAATGCAATACGAAGTAAAGTGATCCCTTCCGTGTCTCCCATCCATAACCGCCATCATATTCAATAGATTCCCACATGCGTCCGTGAAGAGAGCTTCTTGTTGAGAGCTCGTTGTGCTAGGAGCCAGGCCCGGGCAGGTCTGACGCGGATGATACTATCCTTAGTTTGCCTCTGCGCCTTGGGGGTGGGGCCTTGGGCGGGAATCTCCGACTAGGCGTCACATTGGCACCTCCGGTCCCGTTGCCATCCCCGGCGCCGGCGCCGCTGCTGCCACTGTCGTGCTCCTTTTCTGTTAGCATCCCCACCAAACTCTCACGTTGTCCACCTGCCGGTAGCGTGGGTGCGAAAGGGGCCCCGCGGCGATGCTTCGGTATCTCCGGGAGCGGCTTCTTCGCTCGATTAGGTACTGGCGCAATCCCCTCATCCTCGGCTCTCCGACTGCGCGTCTGGACGCCTGGCCTCTCCGTGACTGCCGCAACATCGGCGACGCTGACGCTACTAGCCATGTCCGCAGGCGAGAGGCTGATGCCGATGAACTTGCGGGCAACCTCGCCGGCGCCCGTCCCATCCTCGAGAAGCCAATGGACCTTCGAAACTCGGTCGACCAGTCGTAGTGTTGTCTTATCTGCCTCTTCGAAGTGCACGTTGCCCGCCCCGGCCAATAGCCTCATGACCTTCTGTATCTCGTCCTTTTTATAGTGCGGCGGGTAGCTGAGTTGTGTATGTGCGAGGAGGGGGTACAAGACCCGGAGGTACGTGTGCCTCAGAGAAACCAGCTCGTTGGGTAGGTCCAGCAAGTTCCGGATGATGACGTCGACAAGCACGCGCAAGTCGTTCGTATAGAAGTACTCGTGCGTCGCTTTGGTGGTGAATAGGAGATAGAGCAGCTTGAGGATAAGCAACTGCATCGATGTCTCGGTTTCGCGGTTCAGTAGCAGTATAATCGTCGAACCAAACGTCTTGTAGCGCACCCCGCAGAGACTCAGACACTTCACAACTCTGTTGGTCAATGGGGCACTCGGCGAGGCGGGGTCGGCAACCGCCTTCGCAGACGCAACCATGTACTGCTCGTTCAAGACTAACTGTTTCTCCGTAAGCCAGAACATCCCGCGCCGGAAAAGAGGGAGGGTAGGGAGAGGCTAGTAGGGTGCGGTAAGGTGCTGAGACATACGAGAACGCGGATTATAGGGTACAGCCAGGGGTCGTGCACGTCGTCGGAAAGGCCCTCGATGAGTTGGAATAGAGATGCGACAAATCCATCGTCGACTTGTATCAAGTCTTGGACACGCAGCTGTTGTATCCGCGACATCTCGTACATGAGCTCGAGGAGAAGGAGGTGCAAGGCTGGGTCTTCCTCCTTGCGTCTGTTGATTAGCTCAATCAGTCGCTGAAAGCAGCTCTCCTCGATCATCTTTCGAAACGTCATCGCGTCGCATCTTCCGTCAAGTAAGAGGAAGCTGGCGATGGGGTATAGATGTGCCGTCTCGTCGTCTTGCAGTAAGCTGTAGATGATCTGAGTACGCACGTATTCGGGATTGGCGGTGAAGAGACTGCCATGCAGGAGATACTGTGCGCAGGCCGCGACGTCGTCTTCGGACAGGGAGAGCTCGCGGCGGCATCGCGAGGCGAGGGACAGCCATGCGCGCAACGCGTTGTCGATGTCTTGGTGGGCATGAGCAGCACATTCCGTTGCCACCACCTTGGCGACTTCTAGAACGTCCAGCCATCGGGCCGTGGTCAGCATAAGCAAGAAAACGATGTGAGCGGGAGCTCACACGGTCGACGTACCGATCCATAACTGCTCTTCGTTCTCTATCATCCAACCGTCGCCCTCGTCATCTGCATCGGTCATATTGGCGAGGGCTGGCCAGTAATGGGGCCAGAATCAACAAGGAACCAAAAATTAGACAGAGTAAGAGGGATCAGACAGACTAGAACTGAAAGCAGAGGAAACTGAAAGATGAAGAGGACAGCTAGCCACCAAAACAGCTGAGATGCTTCATTACGTGCAACGGACGATGGCATAGGCGCATGTCGTCGCTCTGGAGATTGAAACTTGGGAGTGGGCCAATATGGGAAAACATGCATGTACACTATGTTGGTCTGCAGTGCTGTACCTGTGCTATCTACCCACAGGCCGCACAGAGGCGGCTTCACTTGTCGCAAGGTTGGAGGAGTGAGATGGCACGGAAACCTGAAAGACGGTACCAAATCAAATAAACAAACTTTATCCCGTCCTGCCATCCTGGAACAAGAAGCGAACAAGCTCGAAGAGCCCCTCCCCACCACGACCGTTATGCTCATAGGATGTACATATGTACATCTTCTGGAGGGGTAAAGGACTGTAAGTGCATTATGTACTGCTGTACATCTAATGTACTAACAAGCAAGTAACATGCACAGTGTTAAACATTCATCCATCATACAGTCTACAGGTACATACATGTATGTATGTACAGCAGTCCATAGTGAAACTTCATTTCCTAAAATCGGGGTGCCACCTCATTAGTACCTACCTAGTACAGTACCTTTTATTTTTGGCATAACACAAGCACCACATACGAGCCCATAATTTTGCGAACGCTATAACTTGTGCAACCAGGTACGAGGATAGCAGGTAAGCAGGCAACATATTCTCAAGTGTATACAGTTGGTACTAGATTGTCTATGGACCGTGACTACGGCAAGGAGAGGGAGGGGAGCTATATCTCGAACAAACCAGCGAGTCCATCTGTGACGTCCGGGTCGCCATTCGTCGTCGTTTCCGTGCCACCACCCGTCACGCCTCGGCTCGCCGGTTCAGGTGCTGTCATGAACTTTTGCGCCATCTTGCTACGTGTCGTCTTTCTCGACCTGGCCCGCGACGGCGCAAGCCCGACGCTCTTACTCATCTTCCCCATCTCTGAGATACTGACGCCTTTAAGGTCGCGCAACAGCTCCAGCATGACCGATCGCTGCGCCCGAGGGTTGCTGCTACGCATGAACTCGATGCCTTTGTCGACGTCGTCCGCCCTCATGCCGGGCAGAGAAAGCAGCACGTCTCGCGCAGTTGTGCTGATGTGACTGTAATTGACCACAATGGTGGCCACAAGGGCCGCCAAGTCCTTCTGCAACTCGACAAAATACGGCTCGTGGAGGGAGGTGACGCAAGCGGTCACTATCTCCGTTGAGATGTACTCACGGATTGCCGCGGCCGTGGCGTCCGGAACCCTTGGTCCCTGGCGCTTATCCCCGCCCGCCCTCTCCGCTCCAACCAGCCCTGGCAGCTGCGGTACCGACGGCCCAAACTCGGGGACAATAGTCTTTAGAATACGGAGCATGATACCGCAACACCTCGAGTCCCTTATCCGGATGACGTGCGTACAGAAAATCAACAGGGGCACCGCAATGGACGAGTGCATCAGACAGAAGTTCCGCAGAGAGGGGTAGTCTTGCGTCCCATCCGAATCCCCGCCTGACGCCGCTGTTGCTGACAGTCCGTTGGGCTGTTGTTGGCGGGTCGGTGGGTTCTTCCTGGCCGGGTCGAGGAAGTCGGCCACTAACATGACGGATGTGTATGTCAGCTGCCGGAGAATGCTCTCCGTCTTCATCTCTTCTGTCAAGTCTTCCCCGGCCGACTTCACAATCTGTTGTTGGTCTAGTCTTGCCCACTCGCCATTCACCCTGACATCCATCTGTCGGAAGCAGGCCTCGAGTATTGGCGGCAAGAAGTGATCGCGCAGGGGTACGGGGCAGTTGTCGACGAGATATCTGACCAGATTCAACAGATTGATCAGCTGATGGGCCGACAGACCAGAAGCGTCGGCAAGCAGCGCGTGAGAGAGCGGCCCCGGAAGTTCGCTGAAACCGTAGAACTGCGTGTCAAGCCGCGTCATGCAATAGATGATGGCATAACATGACTCGCGAACAAATCGGATAGTCCCGCGAATTGTCGAAGCCAGACCCTCAAACGTGTGCTTCTTCTCGAGCACGCGAGCGTAGAAATCGTCCTTGCTGCCCTCCGATATGCCGGCTTGCCAGAAACGGTCCGTCAGGATGCGGCCGACCAGGGAGCGCATCTCTGGCGGCAGGAGAGCCCAGTTGGTGGGCGTGTGGGAGGCGTGCGCATGACTGCGGAAATTTAGCCGACGATGCTCAGCGCGCCGAGAAAGGCTGCGCACACTTACTTGAGGAAGCTGAGAAGCTCAGGCAAGACGATAGGGAAGCATTCCTGCCACAAAGCCGACGACACTTGGAAAGGCTGCTCCGTCCTGTCGATCTTGTCGACGGAACAGGTGAGGAACGATTTGGTCAGTCGCAGAGGCAGACGCTAAGATACCATGTAAGCTCGTTTACGAGTATGCTGCGGGGACGCGGACATCCTTGCAGAGTCAGTCAACGTACCGTTTGTCGAGCTTCTAGCTCGGCCTGCAGGGCCTTACCCTCGTCGTCCAGTTCAACGGCACCCCAGTCTTGGATTTCGTGCATCCTCCTCCGAACGATGTATTCCTGAACTTTGTCTAATGCCACGAGCTCACAGAAGCCAGCATGGGAGCCGAGACTCTGCTTCAACTGAGGGTCTTGCCACTGGCTTCTTATTGGGTCTAGGAACCCGCGGAGGCGCCGTACTTTCGTGTCTTGGTCGAGCAGGCGAGACCGGTGGCTAATCTTTTCATCAGCAGCCATTCTGGATAGCCAGAGGGGGGAGGGGAAGAACTGCTAGAGGTTGAACGGTACATTATGGTGAATAGGAAAGTCCTATATGTGATTTGGCGTTTTTCATCTAGCGTGCCGGACGCGACCATCTCGTCGATCTTGGCGGCAATCTGATCATACACTTGCTAGAGTCAATGTGAGCAGGTTTATGCAGGCTTACTTACACAGGCGACCACGCGTCCAGCAGGACTTACTAGGAGATGGTCTGGCATCTTCGCTGCTAGTCTTTGAAGTTCAACCATGCTTTCTGCTTGGAGGTCCTTGACGGCATCAGTATATAACCTATGTTCAGGGTGTGTGGCTGGCCAGGTAACGAGAATGTGCTCGAGCACTCGAAACATGAATGCCGTGTCTCTGTCGAGTACAGAAGTTGAAAAGGCTACGAGGAGTTGTAAAATACGTCGGCGTACGAGAGGATCCTGCATCGATTAGCGTCAGGAAAGGCTTCTCCGTAACAGACCAACGCCGGAAAGACATACCTCAAATTTCATCTCGAACAGGCGGTTGCACCAAACCTGTAGACTGGCTTCAAGAGGGCCAAAGTCCTGTTGGCATCCCGTGTAAGCAAGGCTGAACGATGGACCAATACATACTTATGAACCATGGATGGCGGCTGCGCAAATTCCGTATCTAACTTACTTGCTGTTCCCTGTCTCGCCCGGGCGCAGCCCGCGATTTAATGTATCCCCTGAGCGCCGCTTCGATCACCGTGGCCCGCGCGTCAACGTGCAGCACCGGTTGGGACACTTTAGAATAGTGCACCACTGACCGGGTTTAGTACAGCTCAAGCCACGGGGCCAGTAGAGGGCATACTCACTGTCAAAGGCGGGGGCGTTGTCATAGAGATGCGTCAGGACGTGGTCGGTCTGTCCAAGTATATGGGACATGGCATCGGATACCTTGAGAGAAACGATGAGCTCAATCGTCTGGGAACCATAACGTCGATAGTTTCCCAAGAACGCGTGCCGTTCGGGGATAGTATCGGTGTCTTCCACAAGCAGGCGAAGCGTGGGGTCCTCGCTGTCCTCGGGGAGGCTCTCGTACCGGATCAGTCTAGAGCTACAGATCTCCAGGAGCGGCCCGATCACTGTAGGCGTATTTGCGATATTGGGGCCCAGTTCTGGATGGCTCAGTAGACGCGTCCATGTGGCTAGGACCGGAATGGAGACCACCAGACTCTGGCTCTGGGTGACTGAGACCAGCAGCTGCAGAAAGCCCAGGAGGTCAACGCGTGAGGGATCGGTAGGTAACGCCGAGAACCTTCGCTCCAGATAGTTGGCCAGAAACGAAACAAGCTGCAGCCCGAGGCGGGTCAGTGCCGTGACCGAGAAACATCATCGTCCGCTCAACCTACCTCAGAAAGCTTCTTGGAGAGTTGGTACTTGTCGTCGTCAATGTCGTCGGGATCAACAGCAGACCACTCGAATAACTGTCTGAAGAGGGTCACGTATTGGGCATCGTAGAGGGGAACTACAAGCTCTGAAAACTCTTCTTCGTCCAACGTGTTGCGCGAGTAAAGGGAATGCAGAGCCTCCAGGAAAGCCTATTCAGTTTTAGTTGGTGCTTCTCGGAGGAAAGTTGGTTGAGGGGTGCCTCGAGTCGTACGAGTTACCAACCTTTTGAACCTCGATATGAGAGACGCGAAGGCCTTCGCAAATGACGGGTACGGCACCCGTCCTGGCAAGCGATTTCGGAATGGCCCAGGGCATCAGAGTGTAGAGAACGGAGGCACCCCGGACGGCACAGTTCCGCAGGTCCTCGATGTTCAGAATGTCTCCCGACAGACACTGCTGCAGCAGATTGACGATGCGCGTCAGCCAGCCCTCCTCCCCAGATCGCAGCTCGGGACCTGCTTCTCGGTTTGGGAAGGCTTCCAGCAGGACGGCGGCAGGTGTGAATATTTCGACCGCAGCTTTGCTGAGGATCTTCTCGCGGACCTGGACCACCATGTCGTCGCCGTTGAAGATGTCATCGGACAGGGTCTCCAAGATGGTCAACACCAGCTCCTTGTGCACAGAGGAGTCGGGCATCTGCCACAGCTGGACAAGGAGCGAGTCCATGTCGGTCCATTCCGCACCCCAGCTCCGCTTGCCAACCTCGACCCACAGCTGGGCTATCTTGTTCCTCAGGTACACAGGATCGCCCTTTTCGACGTCGCGTGACAGCTGCAACACCCAATTGCGTAATGCCTCTGCCTCGGGGCCGGTATAACTTGCCCACTTGTGCCTGATAGCGTGCTCGAGCAGGGAAAGGGCGTAGTGTCTAACTACCGGCGACTGGTTACGGTCTGCGGCTAAGTGGAAGCCGTGTGCGGGAGCGAGGGCCGAATCTTTGAGTCTCTCCAGGAAAGACTGCGCATCCTTACGTTCTTGGTTGGAGGATTGCGAGTTGTAGACGACGTCGAGGGCTCGATGGATTCCCGGTAGGACGTCACCGGGTTGACCGTAGTCCTGACTGACGGCATCCATTCCGGACTGGTCGCCCATTCCTGTAATCTGGTTCATCGGCTGCGCAGCTGTGGTGGCAGCGGGGACGGGGCCCGGAGGGAGCTGCTGCGCCAGGAGGCTTCGCTGTCAACTGTCGGGAAAATCGGCGAGACGAGGAAATTGGAGATGCAGCGGGTGGCAGGCGGGCGACAGGCTGGTAGCACTGTCACTACAGATAGGTGTATTTCCTACTCAGCCTTTGTAACATCGGACGTGGGTGGTGGGCAACAAGGGCAAAGGCAGGTGAGGAAGGTAACAATCAACAATCAAACGCAGATTACCATACCAAAACTAGGCGAGTTCAGTAAACTGTCGTTCACGTACTGACTTCTTTTCGAACGCCTACCTCAGTTTCAATGCAGAAATAAACTTTTAAAGGCAGTTGTTAAACTGTTTATTTGATTTTCAACTGCTTGCTAACTATTGATTGATCGTCATTTCTCTATTTATTTGTATTTTAACAGTTAGAAACTGCCAACTGTAGTTTACGTACTTGCTCAGTGTTTACTGACTTTGTTGGTGTTTGTGTACAGCTCACCGTATGTACTCCGTACGTACTTGTTAGATCTCCGTACATAGTAGTAGATCTTACATACATTAATAGTAGATCGCCGTACATAATAAGGTACATGAAAGAGGTAGTGGGTACTAGCTGCCCAGTGTGGTAGGTACATGTATGTCATGAAACTGGAGTTGCGAACCAGCTACGCTAGGTAAGCTTCAGCTAACATTGCCTTGCTTAGGCTGGCTGCCTTGGGTGCTTGCTTAGCCGCCACGCTTCGAGGATCGAGCTCTTGCAGCACGGCGAGCGCATATATGCAATCAAGGTTACTGCCTTACTGTGGGCCGTGGCACTACACAGTCCACAGACAAACAAGCCGGTCATAAAAGCTTGTTGATACACAGCGCAAAGGCCTGCCGCCACGGTCAGTTTCTGGCTGAAAGTCGCTGCCGTAGTTCATGCTCTCGTGTTCTTCAAATCGCCAAAGCACTTTGACCTCGACTTGGCCTGCGTGGCTGTAATCGCCCATGATCTCGAGGATGCGACATCCGGCATGCATACAAGATGCCAAGACCAGAACCGACCAGATCTTCTGTCGAGAATCACCCTCGTGGTTTACTGTCTCTACCCTAATCAGTTTCAACCTCCACACACCGCCTCCCAGATCTGTTTCGTTTATCATCCTGGGTGGGCATAGTATGACACCACCGACCTGTACATCCACGGCGTAGACCCGGATATGGTCATCGTAGCTTCCGCTTAGAACAAGTTGGGAACCGTCCGATAAAGCCAGAGGGAGAGGCAGAATGGCAGTGACCCCTGCTGTATGGCCTTTAACTACGACCATTGGGTTAGGAGTGGTTATTCCGTCGCCGGCACGAAGGCATGCAGCAGCTCGAAGCTTAGAGTCATCGCCGCCCGAGTAGACGGTAAGGACTTGCGCGGCGCCTGACGAGTCATACTCTGCGTTCCCGGCAGGGTCTGTGGGAGGCTCCACAAACGGGGAGAATGCCACAGTCCAGGCCTCGAGTGTGTGGGTTATGACGGGTACAGACGAGGTTCTGTAGACATTCCATGAATCATCCACTCGCAAGATGTGGACATGGTGATCCGACGTGGTGAGGGCGAGCAGATCGGGCAAGGTCGGGTGCCATGCGCACGACAGAATTAGAATGCTCTCGTCGTTCCCTAACGGTCTATGGGTAGCCAGCTCGTCCAGTAGAGCTGAAGTACCCTGACATGGCGACAGCCGGAAGAATGAAAGTGAACCAGTACTGGAAACTGTTGCGAAGACATCCTGCTTGTCCTGGACGGGGTGAAACCGCAGGTCCAGCAGAGCAGATGGATAGGAAACAGTCCGTACATGTGATCTGGGCAGCGGAAGGTTGACACTCATCAGGGCATGATCTTATGGGGGAGAAAAGGTACATGATATCTCACAAGTCATAGGCATCTTTGGCGAGCCGGAAGACCACCAGACTGCCGTTTCGAGTCTGGGGTTTTACTGCGTTTGGGTGGCCATCATCCTTGTTGGGCGCACCGGATTCTTCGGCTTCTAAAACTGTGTCCTTTTGAAGGTTGTATGTGCCAACCACAAAATATTCAGGGTAAGCCGGACAGAACTCGATGCAGCTGGGTGGGAGGTCCAACGTCAGAGATCTTGCAGACTTGATCACTTGGCCGGGTACCTCCATGGTGGGCAGAGGTTGGTCTGACAGTAGATGTGCACCTCACATGGCAGCGACAGTACATGGACACTGGAAAATTTCATGTGGCATTCATTGCATATATGCACTTATTCGTAATGCGGCATACATTTATCTACCTACATGAGGGACCCCCCTTTTTTAGGAGAGTTACAATATGAGCACCCATTACTTTCTTGCAGGAGCATCCATCGGCCCGTATCAGTTGCTGGCCAGCCCCGCAAAGTGTGCGTTTTTCAGACCTCCTGCCATACAAAGTGGCCAATCACCTTTTGGCAGCCACTCATTTACCTACTTGGCTACCTACCTACTTAAACACCTTACCACCCTCTCAAGGAGCCTCAGGAGGCAGAGGCAGAGGGTTTGCCACGCCTGTTAACTCTCAGGGGGCCTCATGAGGCAGAGGCAGAGGGTCTTCAGGAGGCGCCAACACGACTCTAGGTGCAGTCAATGAAATACTGCGCCAACAACAGTCAATGAGTGGCCACGGAGGTCAATAAAGGCGTGGCAACAGAGTCGCCAAAAGGGCACAACTCGTGTGTAATTAGCAGTTCAGTTGATTGAACAGAGAATGCCAAAAAAACGCCAGAAAACTGCGTGTGTGTGTGTGTGTGTGTCCGTGATGACTTCAAGCAGTTCAGCAGGTAAAAGGTAGTCAAGAGGAGAGTAAGGTTTACAGTGCTAACAAATTAGGTGGGGAATGTATCTGACCCACTTCTTAGCTGCCAGCTCTTGCTAGGCCAAATCTGGCAATGGGTGCTCCTGCAAGAAAGTAATGGGTGCTCATATTGTAGCTCTCTTATTTAGCAGCGTGTTGGAAGGCCTAACCTACCCCTGAGAAGTGCATAATAGTAGGACTCTGCTTCTAAAGACCCATTTTTCAACACCCTGTTGCATGCATCTTATTACGCAGTTGAATAAACTGCAATTCATTCAATATTCACATTTCTGGCTTGCCCTGCACCTCCTTTGCCCCTTCATTTTCCCGAATACTACTTCCAAGTTCGAATACGCCTTCCTATATTTACAGTAACATTCTGATAACAGAGTTCTAACAGTACCTATTTTATAGATTGCGGGTTAACTATTAAATGTTGACCCACAGGTACAGGCCAACATTGTAAGTCCTGAAAACGTTAAAACTAGGTAGACTACTGTGCACTTTTCCTGCAGTACTACATATGTTAGAATCGTCAGACCGTATACCTCCTAACCTGCATACAACATACTGTCGACAAGGCTGTATATAGGTAGGTATCATCTAATTACAGGGGCAGCTGTATGCCGTAACGACTTATTGGCCCGGAGATATCACCTACCCGCAATGTGTAAGCCACGAACAGACAGGTGATGCAAGCATGCAAGGTTAGGTCAGGTGCATAGGTCAGGTAGGTACAGCCTGCCACGGCAAGTTTCCTCTTTCTTCAATTTCCAAACGCAAATCAAACGGAGAGACAACCACAGCTGCCGATGCCACGGTGACTGAGCCATGATCTAACCACCTGGTAATCCATCTACAGTAAGTAGGTACATATACCTAACTGCAGCTGAGGTACTTAATGTATCATGGACTCCGACGAATCCAACTTCTATGGTATAGTTGTCAAGCCCATTTCGATGTGAGAGATCCATCCTAACCCTCGAGATTTAAGGCGACGAGCAGCTCGTCACAGACTTGGAGGAACAAGTGGCCGGAATGAGTGTTCAGGCCTGGTGGGGAGCACACAAGGGCACAGCGACGCCTTTAGAACCCCAAGCACAGGATGCAGCGGGCGGTGATGTCTCCCACCTGCACAACCCCTATGCCAGCAATAAGTACGCACGTCAGCCCGAAGAAAGCGTAGATGCCTTCCTGAACCGCCTCCCGCCCTCCACTACGGAGCAAACGCCCGGGCATAATTGGATCTGGATATATAATCCGTACAGGAAAACAAAGACTCAGGCAGACGCTCAGAATCGGCAAGTCCCTGGTGGCGAGGATGAGGTGCCGGAAGCCGAAGGCGCCGATCTCCTCACGATGATGCAAGCGGGCCAAGAGAGACTAGACATCGCATCGTCTTTCTGTAACGAGTTTCGGAATTCGGGCCACACAATGGCCGTAATTTCCAGGGAGACGAGAAAAGCGGGGATAGACGCCGCCAAGGATATCCTTGGTTTGGCAGAGGGCCTCAGTGTAACCTGTGGCAAGGTAAGTGCCTATCTCGCCCAAGTCTCCCGGTGGCGCGCTCTACGCATCGACTGACCTTCGATCCCTACCAGTGGATGCTTTTCTGTCCCATCCAGACAGTCGACGAGGTTTGGGCCCTCATAGCGAAGGCCACGGCAAACAACGAGCTTGGGATCGGTGCCAAGGTGGCAGCAAAGCCGAATGTCGAAGAGAAGCCAGAGCGCCTCATCTGCGTCTATACCGAAAACTTTGCGAACCGAGCCGACGTGGTCCGAGTGGCGGAGAAACTGAAGCAGCTCGGGCTGCTCAGGAGGAAGCCGCTCTACTATAAGCCTGGTCAGTACCTTAATCAGGGCGCCGGGTTGCTGAGCTGACGGCAGTACAACTCGTAGATGCCTACACATATTTGGGGATCGCATCCGGGAATCCGTGGAACATTCGGCCTACCATATACGACACAGCGTCGCTATTGAACAAGTAGAGAAGCCGTGGCTTCCACAATGTGTCAGGGAGTTATTGAGATACCATGTTTCAGGGTTGGTAAAAAGTTGTACTGGATTACCTCGGGGATTCCCTCTCCTCGACTATTTCATTTTATCCGTGGCTCCATGACCAACAGTCTCCCCAATGCGCTAATGCGTCGCTTGGTCAGTCACCCAGAGGCCTTAGTAAGTCGTCATAGTGATCAGCTGCAGATTCGAGAGCGCGCCTCACAATGCATGAGTAAATCTACATACTCGGGACGGTCCTTTGCCGCCTCATGCTAGAATTGCAGTGCTTCCTCGTCCGCATGTCTGGCGGAGGTAGGTGGCTCCCTTGTGGAAAATGAAACCGCCATGACTGTCGAGGGCAAGGAAGGTAACACAACAAAGCGACATGTTTGAGATAAGGAGACTCTCAGAGCACCCTCTTTCCGAGCCCGGTTGACACCCCTCGCTGGCTGGCTAATCCTCTTCTCTGCCTTCATCTTCGGCATTTCCTGGCTTCAACAGCAATACTAGCCGGTACGCGCTATTTCCATTGAGATAGTAGCGATGAAGCTTTTTAGATCTCAGGAAGCCCAACCTCTCGTAAAGCCGCATGGCCGGGATGTTGGTTTCCTCTGTCTCCAGCACGATCTCGTCAGCACGGCGGTCGGCCATGGCATCGATGGCTTTCTTGACAAGCGCTGTAGCGATCCCATTGCCGCGAAATGCAGACGACACGGCCAGCATTGCGATGTAGCCTCTATGAGTAGGCGGTGAATGCGAGGCGTGATGCTCAAGTTTGCAGATGATGACACCGAGCAAAGAGTTGTCGACCGGGTTCAACGCCTAGGCGGCGGATAGCATCAGTGGGCTGCCTGCAAGGGACGCTTTGCCGCCAGACCATTGGGTGGTAATGAACTCACCATGTAACACAAATGTGCCCATTGGTATAGGAAATATCGATAGACATAGATGCTATACGGCTCACTGAGGTCCTTCGATATCAAGGCCCTGATGGCCGGCAGATACTTCTCTTCGTCGGCATGTTCGTATTGCATGTACAGGAGCCCGCCCGGAAGTCCCGCCGTGGTTGCCTTTGCAGCCATGACAGGAGACAAGGCGGCGAACTCGAGCGCTGCACGAACAGAGGTCAACTTCAGCAGTTGAGCGGGAGAGTTGCTTCCAGCAGAAGGCACTCTGTGCAGAATAGAGTAGATGTATGACTCGGACACACAGCAGTACAGGCACTACACACATGAACTTTATTGTTTGCCCCTCAGGTGCAGAAGCGCGGGTCAGGAAAATTACCAGGAGGCTGCCAAGAGCGACAACTTCAACAGTGGAATCTGGATGCAGAGCTGGAATAGCGAGACATGCATTTTAATCATCGACAACGTGAGACTACTTAATAAAAAGCACAGCATACATCTTACCTACTGTATCTCCTTGATGCATAACTTACATAAGTTTGCATAAGGTACGGATTGATCATGCGAGGGCGCCCACTTTCACATGCGAGCATTAGTAGCAGCTAGACTAATGTAGGTATGTAGTAGCCACACCATCCCCCCACATCAAGATACAGCAGTACAGCAGTACAGACATGGAGTACTTTATTAGGAGAGCTAAAATATGAGCACCCATTACTCTCTTACAGGAGCACCCATCGGGCCGTTGCGGCCCGTCAAACCTTTTTCGGTCCGTATCAGCTGCTGGCCAGCCCGCAAAGTGTGCGTTTTTTCATACCTCCTGCTATACTAGATAAGTGGCCAATCACCTTTTGGCAGCTACTCATTAACCTATTTGCCTACCTACTTCAACACCACCCTGTTAAGGAGCTTTATAAGGCAGAGGCAGAGGGTTTGCTATGCCTTTTAACTTTTAGGAAGCCTTATAAAGTAGAGGCAAAGGGTTTTTAAAAAGCGCTAACACAACTTTAAATGTAGTTAAGTTAATAAAATACTGTACTAACAACAACTAATAAGTAGCTATAGAGGTTAATAAAGTGTAACAATCCAACTAACACTGGGCCAGTAAGGAATGCAGGTTTGCTATTTCCTGAAGGGTAAAAACAAGTGAAGGCTTCAACGGGCACTTTGAC
>MU280948.1:0-51625 GCA_022385605.1 Xylariaceae sp. FL0594
GGGGTGGTTTGGGGTGTTTTTACCTTACCAATATTTTTTTTTTTTTTTACCCCCCCCCCCCCCCCCCCCCCCCCCCCCCCTTTTCATTTTTGCAGGGTCTTATATAATTGACCTGTATACATACATACGACAGGGCGGCAGGGGAATCGGGCGAGAAGCCGGGTTCTCACTCGCCGAAGCGGGCGCGGCCGTCATTGTGTTCGCGGATAAGGACGAGGACACAGCGAAGGCGTCGTCTGAGGAGAGTAAGAAGTACGCGAGCAACAAGGAGTACCGGACCACCATTTTCCAGATGAATGTGCAGAACGAGGAGTCCGTCCAAGCCATGGTTGATTTCGTTGTCAAGGAGTTCGGGCGCCTTGACTATGCCGTTAATGCCGCGGGTGTAAGTTTCATTCAACTCCCCTTTCTAACCCATACCCTTACTCATACCTGTTATACAGAGATCGATAACGGTGTTCCCGCCCCCATCGCCGAGACGGACGTCAACAACTTCGACGCCATCATGCGCATCAACACCCGCGGCAACCTGCTCTGTGTCCGCGCCCAGGCGGCCGCGATGCTGAAGCAGCCGTCCAAGACCTGGAGCAGCCGCAACGGGATCCGCGACATCGGCCGCGGCGCCATCGTCAACCTCGCCTCGGCTAATTCGTTCGCTGGCCTGCCTAGCAAGGGCTCTTATACCATCTCCAAGCATGCCCTGACGGGCATCACCAAGATGGCGGGTGAGTTTTTTATCATTCCTTTCCTTTCGCATTCATACTCCTTTTCTCCCAGTAACATCTACTCTCAAAATGTTTAACCAAAAAAACAGCTCTCGACCACACGGGCAAAGGCGTCCGCGTCAACGCTGTATGCCCTACATGGGTCCGGACGCCGCTCCTCGACGTCGAGATGAGCAAGAACCCCGAGGTACAGGGACAGATATCCGCGATGGTGCCGATCAAGCGCGCCGCCGAGTGCGAGGAGGTCTCCGACGTCATCGCCTTCCTCTGCAGTCCGGCCGCCAGCTACATCAACGGCGCCAGCGTGCTGATCGACTGTGCCGTCACCACCACGGCGCGACTATTTTAAAGGGGAGGCATGGCCATGGGTATGGACTTTCTCATTATTTATAAAGAGAGAAGAATATTTGTCCGGGAAATTCCGCAGTGGATGACGACACTCTTTTTTTGCTCGCTTTGGAGACTAGACCTTGTCAGCCAGCTTAGGGGTCCGAGGGGTGCACCATGATGAGATCAGGGGGCAATTTCTCTTTCTGAATCGTCAAATCAGGACCTCCATGTCTTCTGCAATATATACGCCTGGTACCTAAGTATGTACTCAATGCTCGGCATCATGATGCTCCCGTGTTTATGTTTATGTCCATACAAGTAACCCTTCGCCTGTAACGCCAGTACTCCCCAACTACCAGCGCTCTATATCACCAATTCGACAACTCCAAGCTTTGCAAACAAACAACGGTATAAGAGTAAGTAAGGAAGGAGAGGAAGAAGGTCATAGTTTCGACCTGACGGCTTCCAGTCTATACTTCACATCTTTGAGTGCCTTGGTAGTAGGCGCCCAGTTGTCAAACTGTTTCAGCAGCTCGACTGTTTCTGAATACAGCTCCGACTTGACAAACTCTTCTTCTAGTAGACCCCTCATGATCCAGGGTAGGACGTACGGATTAGGGTTTGCGAGACCCTGGTGCTTCTGGATTTGACAGGGAACCTTGGAAACACTGGTTGTCTCGAGCGTGTGGGACAGTGCTAGGCTTTTTGTTGGGTCAGTAAGTGTAGGTGGGTAGTTTAGATCCCATTTCTGGATAGAACACTTACTCATATACCTGCTCGTCGTCGTATAGCCTGGAGTGGCCTTCGCCAGAGTACAAGCTGCCCGCGAGCGGTACCGAGAGTTCACGAATGAGGCCGTGATCGGACACCCCGAGGTTTCGAAGCTTGAGCGCAAACCCTACGAGGTGCGCCAGAAAGTCCGGCGCATGTATTCGACCGTCGATGAATACAGCTCGATAGATATAAGGATGAGAGACAGGGCCGTATATTGCCGATTCCATAGGAACCAACTGATCGTCGATGCTCCCTACGTACTGCAGTCCCATCGTTAGCGGCCGGTACTTTCCTCGACAGAGTTGGGTAGTTTGGGGAGGAACCTACAGTGATACGGGCCCCATAGTCGACAACGGTCTTGAGGGCATTTTCGTATCTCTTTGAAAGCTCACTCTCGGGGTTCGCAAACTGCCACAGCTCGGCTGCAGACCCCATCAGCATTCCCATTCCGGACTTGTAGTCTGGGAAGGGCCCCAGTGATACACCAGCCATGGCGCAGACACCCACACGGGAGGTGGTGAGAATGCCCATATCTACTAGTTTTGCCAGGAGCATTATGCTGACGGGAACACCCTGGGAATGGCATGCGAGGACGATCAGGTCTGCATTCTTTATCGGCTCAATCCAGTTAAGCAGCAGTTTCCACAAGTTGTCCACACGCTCTGCAATCTTGCCTTCGCCCTCGAGCGCGATCTTCTCAATTTCGCAATCGGGAGAGCCATGGCTATCAGTCCATCTACGTATTGCCTCGGCACAGTGGTTTGCGAACCGTACTATAAATATAGTTAGTATACAATATCAAGAGCGTGCGTCAGTCTCGCATAAACCAGCACACCCCGGTACGTACTTGATGTTCCTGTTGGCTGGCCGATCATTGGCCTAAGATAGCTTGCAGGGAAAAGCCCATGAACGCCGATGGCAATGGCCTTCTTCACCTTTGGGGGCTCTTTTGAAAGAAAGACATGTTTGGTTGCTGGTTGCTGTGTTCTAAGCAGCAACTGCGCAATCTGTTTAATAATCGATGGGTTCTCTTTCATGCGGTATGTACTTTTGAAGGATGGCAGGAGAAGATTTGTCACGGGGGTCTTGGCTGTCGAAGCCACAGTCGACTTCTGCGGCACATTCTTAAGATTGGCATCCGGTGTGCTCGGCCGACTTGTGTCAAGATCGCCGGTATCCAGTGATCGGGGCCGGCCTCTCTTGCTCTTCTTGACGGGTACACCCTCCTCTCCCTGCGCTCTTGGGTCTTTGGCCTTTGACTTCGCACTATGCTTGCTCTCATCGTCGACCTGCACATTGGACTTATTGGGACTCGTTTCCGATTGATCCCCAATCACAGCCAATTCACCCTGTTCAGAAGTAGATGTCTCCCCAGTCTTTCGAGACGTCGTATCCCTCGACCAGAAAGCCCACGTTGAGCCGCCCGACAGTTGAGATGCCATGGGAGTCGGCGCAGTTGTTGATGGGGTATCTTGCATTATCACATCTTCGCTCTGCTCCGCTTGAGGGCCCTCTGTTTTGTTGGCTTCAGTCGCATCCTCCTGTACTTCGTCTGCCGCTGAAGTGGACGGAGCAGTTGAGAACCAGAAGCTGAACCATGACGTTGTTGGCTGTGTGGACGCAGGCACTTCTGGTGTTGACTGGGGCTCTGTTGCTGACTGAGCTTCCTGCCCACAGTCCGGTGGCGGTTGTGTTGTTTCTGCTTGCTTCTGGTCGGATTCACTTACGGCCTGGTTTTGTGTACTGGCTGCTGCTGCTGCTCCGCTTAACCATGAAAACCAGCCGGTAGAGCTCGATGGCGCTTGGGGAACCTCCTCCGTAGATGGCTGAGACTCTGGCGGACTCTCCCCATCGCAAGGAGCCGTCTCGTCTTTGTCTTCTTTATGTTCTGTCTCGTCACCCCCAACAGGTACGGTTTCGGATATTGGAGGACTTGAACTGCCTTCTTGTGTCACCGTATCAGTTTCCGCGATTGGCTTTAGAGTCTTAGTAGACTGGGCATCTGAATCTGTCATGCTCGTCTTCCTCGTATCGAAACGACTCAAATCGGCCACACCTTCGGATCGTCGAGTGGCACCCATTATGTTCTCTCGAGCTACTTGGGTCGACGGAGACGATTTCGAGACGCGAGGCCATGAGCCGTACCAGCTTTGGGATTTCCGGACCTAGAATGTATGTTCGAATTAGCATGAACCCAAGAGTCGCGTATGAGATCTGTACTCGCATTCTTTCCATTTGGAGTCTTTGTGGTGGAGGCGTCCGAATTATCCGGCTTCGCTGGCATATCTGGCGAAGATGCTGCGTTGGTCATCTGTGACGCAACTACTGTAGACTCTGTAGTGCCTGTGTCCGAGGGATTCGGTCGAGATCGCTTTCGGGAAGTCATGGCACAAATCCGGCATTCAGCTCTTCCATCGGTGGAGATATCAAGAACTACTTGGGAAAGTTGTTCTCATCGGGACAGTTGTGGAATATTATTATGATATACGAGACTATGTACGAAGTGAATATCCCGATTACAGATGCCTAACTTCGACCAAAGGCTCGAGTTACTCAAGGCACCCTCGATCATGACATCGTCCATGCGAAATACATGTACTTTGTAGCTTAACCTTAAGCTACATGGATGCTTGCTGTCCAGGTGATGAATGTCTGGACTCTGGACGCGGGGATCCCCACTGCCGCCCACCCTATCTAGGTAGCGCTTAGAAGTGCTTCTAGTGAACACGCTGTGCCCCTCCAGTGGTTCTGCACCTGGGCATACAGCATGCATGCTCTATCGATAAGCACTACAGAAAAAAGTTTGGGAAGATCGCATACTTCTGTATGCCAACCAGCAGCAATACCAGCAATACCAGCATCTCCAAGTGAAAAGAGGTGCTACACAGGGGCCATCTCGTTAATTGGGACTCCCTGCGGCATGAGAAAATGAGTTCACTTAAGCGAAAAGACGCCCCGACGGGTGCGCCTGCTGCGAAATCCCCGAAGCGATCCAAGTCCGACAAGTCGCAAGCCAAGCAGAATGCGGCGAAACCTGCCAAATCGACGAAGAAAACGGAGGCAAAACCTGCCAGTGCAGCCGGGGTCTCTCGACTGAAGGAAGAGGAACCATTATTTCCCCGAGGCGGTGGGAGCGTTCTATCTCCTCTCGAACATAGGCAGATATCTATCCAGGCCAAACAGGATGTGCTGTTCGAGCAGGAGTCTGGCGAGGGTGCCAAGAAGGCAGAGAAGGCCTTGAAGAGAAAGAAGTCAAAAACATCTTTGAACAAGTCTACCAATGGGGCAAAACCAGCCGACGACTCCATAAGAGTCGAAAGTCTGAACTACCAGGTAAGTCGTCGCAACACCCGATGAAACAACAAATGAATGCGACGAATTCCATTCTAACGGCGAGTAGCGCCTAGTCAAGGGCTCTCTTGTTTTGGGCCAGGTCACCGAGATTCAACCATTACAGATCGTCGTCGGCTTACCGAACAATCTTTCCGGCCACGTGTCAATCACTTCTGTTTCTGATGTTATAAGCGAGAGGGTGGCAGCCGAGGCAGAGGCCCTCGAAGACGACGAGAACGAGTCTGACGGCGTCGACTTGAAGGATATATTCGAAGTCGGTCAATATCTACGTGTCTACGTTTCGTCGACGACAGACGAAGCCCCCACCACCGGCACATTGACGAAGCCGAAGAAGAACATAGAGCTATCGCTGCGTCCGGAACATACCAATACAGGACTCTTGAGCCATGAGATTGTCGAGAATACGGTCGTCATGGCATCCGTGTCCAGCGTTGAAGATCACGGATATGTCATGGACCTTGGCCTGTCAGGTTCTCTCATGCGCGGCTTCCTCCCACGGAAAGAGGTCCCTAGCGACTTCTCTGAAACTCGCATGCAGCCCGGCGCTGTTCTCATGTGCCTTGCGACAAGCAAAGGCTCCAAGGGCAAAATCCTCCAACTCACAGCCTTGCCGTCCAAGCTAGGCAACATACAGAACTTCGCGGCCGAAGCAACGACAATCCAGACCTTCCTACCCGGGTCTGCGGTCGAGCTCATGGTCTCGGATATTTCCAAGCGCGGATTAGTGGGCAAAGTGATGGGTTCCCTGGATGTCACGGCCGATCTGGTCCACTCCGGGCTTGGGCCCAAAGCGATAGACCTGGAGGAGAAGTACAAGATTGGAAAGAAAATAAGAGCACGTGTGATATGCGACTTCCCGACTGCCAAGGAGCCGAAGCTGGGCGTGTCGCTGCTGGACCATGTCGTGAGCTTGAAGCCCCAGCGCACGGCGTCGGACAAAGGACCCCTCGATGTACTCCCCATGTCGTCTACAGTGGAGAGCTGCACGATATTCAAAGTTGACCCAGACGTGGGCGTCTTTGCCGAGGTCGGCGTCGATGGCGTTCCTGGGTTCGCGCACATCTCGCGCCTCAAGGATGGCAAAGTCGACCTCCTCTCCGAGTCGTCCGGCCCCTTCAAGGTCGGCACAGTCCATCGCGGAAGAATCGTCGGCTACAATGCCGTCGATGGCGTGTATAGCCTGTCTTTCGAGTCTAGCGTTTTGGAGCAACCGTATCTGCGAATCGAAGATGTGCCTGTTGGTGCTGTGGTCAACGGCGTTGTCGAGAAGCTCATCATCGGCCAGGACGGTATCAGCGGCCTCTTGGTCAAACTGGCGGACAGTATCCACGGCTACGTCCCCGAGATGCACCTGGCTGACGTCCGTCTCCAACACCCCGAGAAGAAGTTCCGCGAAGGGCTCAAGGTCAAGGCGCGGGTTCTGTCCACGGATCCGTTGAAGCGGCAAATCAGACTTACACTGAAGAAGACACTGGTCAACTCCGAGGCGAAACCACTGCAATCTTTTGACGAGCTGGTAGTGGGAGCCCAGAGTCCGGCGACCATTATCAAAGTGCTCGACAACGGCGCTCTGGTGCAGTTCTACGGGAACCTCAAGGGTTTCCTGCCCGTTTCGGAGATGAGCGAGGCCTACATCCGCGACCCCAAGGAGCACTTCCGGGCTGGTCAAGTCGTCAGCGTGCACGTGCTCAACTTCGACGCCGAAGCTCAGAAGCTCTTCGTATCTTGCAAGGACCCCTCGGCGTTTGGCATCGAGAAGCAGACGGCACTGAAGAACCTCAAGATCGGAGACATCGTATCCGCCAAGGTGCTACAGAAGACGGAAGACGACGTCCATCTCGAGCTTGAAGGGAGCTCGCTCAAGGCGCTTCTTTCACTTGGACAGCTTACCGATCGTCCCAGCAAGAATGCGTCGTCGTTGAAGGGGATCCGCGTCGGGCAAACGCTCAACGAGCTGCTGGTTTTGGACAAGAACGAGAGCCGTCGGTCGATTGCCTTGTCGAAGAAGCCGAGCCTCATCGAGGCGAGCAAAGAAGGCAAGCTCCTCACGTCCCTCGATCAGGCCCGTATTGGCGACATCCGACAGGGCTTTGTCAAGAACATCACTGTGACGGCAGCCTTTGTGCAGTTCCCGGGCCAGCTCACTGCTCTCCTGCCCAAGACCAAACTTCCCAAAGAAGAGCAAGACAAGCCCGACTTCGGCTTGAAGAAATACCAGTCCATCGCCGTGAAGATTGACTCCATCGACAGGGAGAACGGCCGGCTGGTGGTCGCTTCGCCCGAGTTCTCAGCCAAGCCTTCGAAGGATTCGAAAACACCCGTCGCAGAGAAGCTTGAGAATCCAGTAGACGAGACATTGACGTCGACGGCCGACCTCGCCATTGGGAAAGTCACCAAGGCCAAGATTGCTTCAGTCAAGAGCAGCCAACTGAACGTTCGGCTGGCCGACAACGTGCAGGGACGTGTGGACATCAGCCAGGTATTCGATACCTGGGAGAAGATCGCGCACCCCAAGGCTCCCCTCAGCGGATTCAAGGCAGGCACGGTCATAGATGTTCGGGTCCTCGGCTTGCATGATGCCAAAAACCACCGGTATCTGCCCATCTCGCACCGATCTTCACACAGCGTCCTCGAGCTTTCGGCAAAGCCCAGTGCGTTGAAAGATGCTGCACCGACGGAGTTGACGCTCGGCTCGTTGGAAGTTGGCAAGACATACGTCGGCTTCGTCAACAATGTTCAACAGAACTCGCTCTGGGTCAATCTCTCGCCCAACGTCCGCGGGAGGGTCAGCATGCTCGAGATATCCGATGACGTCTCGCTCTTGGACAATCTGCCGAAGCATTTCCCCATCGGCTCCGCGTTGAAGGTGCGCGTGCTGAGTGTGAACCCGGCGGAAGGCCGCCTCGACCTGTCAGCCCGCAAATCTACTTCTTCTGCCAGCCTTTCTTGGGACAGTATCAAGCAGAACATGGTCCTGCCCGGCAGGATAACGAAGATCAACGAGCGCCAGATCATTGTACAGCTCAGTGATCTGCTGTCGGCCCCTGCACATCTCATCGATCTCAGTGACGATTACGACGAGGCTAGCACCATGTCATATAGCAAAAACAGCGTCGTCCGCGTCTCGGTAGTCGATGTCGACAAGAGCAACAAGCGACTGCGGCTGTCCTTGCGCCCTTCGAGGATTCTGAACTCGTCGTCGCCCGTCAAGGATCGCGAAATCACCAGCCTCAAGCAGCTCAACGTCGGGGATATAATACGTGGCTTTGTCAAGAACGTCGCCGACAAGGGACTGTTCATCAGTCTCGGCGGCGATATCAGCGCCATGGTCCGCATATCCGATCTCTCCGACAGGTTCATCAAGGAATGGAAAGACGAGTTCCAAGTCGACCAACTCGTCAAGGGCAGAATTATCTCGATAGATCCCAGCTCTGGCCAGGTGCAGATGAGCCTCAAGGCATCGGTGGTGGAGAAGGACTTTGTCCCGCTCACCAACTACCAAGACCTTCGCGCAGGCCAGATCGTGACCGGAAAGGTTCGGAAGGTTGAGGACTTTGGTGCTTTCATCCTCATCGATGGCTCGGCCAACGTGAGCGGTCTGTGCCACCGCAGCGAGATGGCGGAGAAACTCGTGCGCGACGCCAGAAAGCTTTTCAACGAGGGCGACGCTGTCAAGGCAGTCGTGTTGGACGTCGACGCCCAGAAGAAGAAGGTCAGCTTGGGGCTGAAGCCGTCCTACTTTGAAGATGACGATAGCGACATGGACGACGGCGCGGGCGCCATGCTGCACGACGACGACGAGGACGACGACGATGATGAAGAGTCAGAGGGTGAAGATGAAGATGATGACGAAGATGAAGAGATGGAGGATGCCAGCTCTGTCGACATTAAAGGCACCGACCACCACAAGGACATCTCATCCGACGACGAAGACACTGAGATGGTTGACAGAGATACCGGTGACGGTGAAGGCCTTGACGCGGGTGGCTTTGACTGGTCCGCAACCGCGCTCGACCAAAGTAACGGAGCCACTGTCGACGCCGACGTCGACACGACCGAGAAAAAGAAGAAGCGGCGGAAGCCTCAGATCGAGGTGGACCGGAGCGCCGATCTGAGCACCTTTGGCCCCCAGACGGCAGTGGACTACGAGCAGCTCCTCAACCGCCAACCCAACTCGTCCGATCTCTGGATCCGGTACATGGCGTTCCAGATGCAGGTCAGCGAGCTGGCCAAGGCCCGCGAGGTGGCCGAGCGCGCCGTGTCGACGATCAGCAGCACCGAGGAGACGGAGAAGCTGAATGCCTGGATCGCGTACCTCAATCTCGAGGTGAGGTTCGGAAACGACGACACGGTCGACACCGTCTTCAAGCGGGCCTGCCAGGTCAACGACCAGCAGGAGGTGTATCAACGGCTCGCCAGCATCTACGTCCAGGACAACAAGCCGGCGGTAAGTTGTGTGCCCTATTTCTAGCTTGAAAATATGCCATTAAAATATGTTCTAACAAGATTACCCTTTGAACAGAAAGCAGATGAGCTCTTCCAGACGATCGTCAAGAAGTTCGGCTCGACCTCGCCCGAGGTATGGCACAACTACGCCCACTGGCTCCACGCGGTGCAGAACGAGCCGGACCGGGCGCGCGCGCTGCTCCCCCGGGCGACGCAGGCGCTGCCGGACCACGCGCGGCTGCCGCTGATGACCAAGTTCGCGGCGCTCGAGTACAACTCGCCGAACGGGAGCGCCGAGCGCGGGCGGACCATGTTCGAGGGCCTGATCGCGACGTTCCCCAAGAGGTTCGATCTGTGGAGCCAGCTCCTGGATCACGAGGACAAGGGCCGCGGCGCGAAGAACGTGGTCAAGAACAAGGAGGTCATAAGGGACGTGTTCGAGCGCGCGACCAAAGTGAGAGGGCTCAAGCCCAGACCGGCCAAGAAGTGGTTCAAGCGCTGGGCCGACTGGGAGGCCGCGAACGGCGACGCGAAAAGTCAGGAGAAGGTCCGTGCCAAGGCGGCCGAGTGGGTGAGGCGCAGGGCGGAGGCGAAGAAGCAGCAGGGTGAGGGTGAGGAGGAGGAGGAGGGGGATGAGGAGTAGATAGATGGGACGAGTTGAGAGTGTAGATGAGAAAGAGAGAGAAAGAGAAGTCCTTGTTGATAGATACCCTAGCTAAAAGTACTTAGTCAGTATGCTATTGTGGTTAACCTAGAACATGAACATGAACATGAACATGAATATGGATATGGATATGATGTACATGACATAGCATGTATGTATGCATGGTAGACTAGACTAGATTATTTGTTTGTAACTATGCGCGCGCATGGGGTTGGGTTACTATACTACTATATATACCTATACACTTTATCAAGACATTGTTGATGCTGCAGAATGTGTATAGAGTTAGGTTAGTTAAGTAACTGGGAGCGCAAAATAATGCAGGACTTCAGCTTAATACATGCCATTCATCGTCCATGGCTGAAACTTGGAAACCACAAAACAACACATGCACGCAGTTGCTTAAAGAAAGTTCTTGTGATTTCTTTTCGTTCTTGATTTTTCTGTATGTATCTAGTAGATAGATAAATCAATCAATCATTTCCACGAGGATCTTGTTTTATGTTGTTTAATTGTGTGTGTCTCTCTCTCTCTATACGAGATTACTTACTTATCTATATAAATATAAATATAATATACCCCAGGTTAGGTACTTAAAGTAGGTACGTTATATACAAACTCCTTACCCCCTTCCCCCTTCCCCTTCTCGTTCCCCTTCTTTCTCTAATTCCCTTTCCTCATTTCAAATCCATCAAATCGTTAATCCGAAAAACAGATAGCCTGTACCCAGACCACTGTGGGACCGCTTTGGGAAAGCTTTTTTTCTAATTTTCCCCTCTCCACCCTTTCTTCTTTCATAATCGGTCGTACATCGTAATGAAACATGGATAGAGGAAATGTGTGTGTGTGTGTGTGAAGCAGTTGTAAGGAGGTTAGGTAAGTAAGTAGTGTAGGTGGCCACAAGAGAAAAAGGTCTTAACCTTAGAAAGTAGTTTGTGTGCAGTGTTCGAACGCGGCTTTTTGTAATCCCCCGGTGTGTTCCAAGTCTATCCAGTATGATTTGTTCCTTGTCCTTGCTCCTTTCCAAAAAAAAAAAAAAAAAAAGTACCAGGTTAAAAAAAGAGAGAAAAAGAAAAAAAAAAGAAAAAAAGAAGAATTTTGTGGAAGTAGTGCCAGCTTGCTGGGACATGTGTACAAGTCGTTGTTGTTGTTGATGTTGTTCTAACAGACAAAGTGAAGAATAACTCGGTAGCCGGCCGGGCGCTGTGATGATGTAATGTAGGTGTAGATAAGAAATGTGTGGTAATGACAGGTGACATAAGGCTAATGGAGCCTGCGAGGCTTTTCGTTCTATCCGGTGTATTGTATAATATTTGAGACACGTATAATTTCACAGTGTGGTCGACCTGAGCTTAGATGCGCTGAGGGGGGATTTGTGGGAACAGGGCGAATTGAGGGGAAGTGGCAGTGTGGCTCCTGCTGGCAGTCCGGGCCCGCCTGTGAGTCTTCAGCTGCTCCTTGGAAGCCTTGGAGCTCAGGGGGTTGGTCTTGTCATAAGACAGGCTCAACAGCAAGGTCGCTTCGGAATGCGCCCGAACGTGGCCCTCGCGGCTGGGCTCCTGCGGTGCGGCAGCCACAGCCACAGCCACCTCGCTCTCTGGTGCTAGGATGGATTCTTTGTCGTTCAGTGTGATTGCGACAGGCTGCGGGCATGGCTCGCTGTGTTGCCAGCTGGAAGTGCTGCTGCCGGTCCAGCGAGTGAAGGCAGACGAGAATGTCGACGACGCATAGCGGCTAGATGTGTTCGACTGCTCCGACAGTGTGGAGACCGTGGTCGAGGCGCTGCATCGGGCGGGCAGGTACGTGCCCGTCTTGGTAAAGTTCACGTACAGATCATCCTGCTGTCCCGCCTTCAGGTCCTCGGTAGAAGCATGGGAGCTGAGGTCGCCCCTCTCATATCGCAGCATCTGCTCGTGATAGTCGTCCGGGATGAGGAGACTGGGCGACAAGGAGAACCCTTGCGACTCCTGGAAGCTCGAGGTGCTCGAAGGCGTCCGGTGAAGTTCACGCCTGAGCTTGGTTGAACTGTCGATGCGTGGGAGCGAGAAATTGGCAGCAGAGGGCATCGTTGCGCTGGTCGGCGTGACAGCTTCGTTGGTTGATCTCGATCGATAGCTTGTAGGGCTGAGAGCGGGCAGGTCAACCGACAACAGCCTCGACGAAAACCCTCGGAAGCTGCTTGCGCTCGAATGCAGGTCCTCGCCGAGGATCAAGCTCTCGGCGTAGTCTTCCTCTCCACGCTCCATGTCGCAGGATGGTCGGTCCCAGGCGAAATCGCAGTCAGCCTCGGCAGCATGGTCGTAGCAATAGTCGATATCATCTTCCCAACTATGTCGATATAACGGCTCTTCAGACACTTCTTCGGCATCGGATTCGTGTAATGCCCGTTGGACCGACGCCAGATCAAAGCGACCGAGAGTGTCCGAGGCATTGCTTGGAGGCCGTTGTGTCGTCTGGCCAAAGGATATGCGTCGCAGGTGCGGCACCGACACGCTGCCCCGAAGGGACATGGTGCCGCCCATGAAGCTTGTGCAGGTGTGCGTAGTCGTCAGATGGTATTCCTCTTCTTCGGGCTCTTCGGGCAGAGAGGTCATAGAGCCGCTCAGAGGCCATGCCGAAATATTATACCCCGACATCTTGCGGGGGGATCCCTCGTTACCGCTTAGTCCATCTCCCTCCTCCAGAATATTCATCGTGGTGGGCGCTCGGAGCCCCTCGTTCGATAGTGAGACGAAAGCCTGCACTTGACGGAGGCAAGAGCTTCCTGCTGGCCGATCGAATATGAGCGCACTGAAGGAATCGGCGCTGTCGTTCCGAACCGACATACGGCTCGATGTCCGGGGAGGGGGCGGGATGGGCGACATGTGTGATTCTGGATAAACCCTCGACGGCGAGGCTGGGGGTGAGCGTTGGAGGCTGTCCTCCGATGAGCTGCGCGTCGAGTTCGGAAAGCCCGGTGGAGTCGGAAGGGGTTTGTCGAGGTCCTGCTGGGTAAGGCCGGTGGTCGAATCCGGGGCATCTGTCAGAGCTTGTAAGCGCGTCACCGCAGCCCCAGGCGCGAGGTCACCATTGTTTGTCTGGCCAAGGCCGGGTAGGCCCTCTTGTACGGAATGAGACACGTGTTGGAACCCGTATGGACCGGAGATCTGCAACTTCTTCTGTGATGTCTCCGAGGTGCCTCTGGGTCGCCGTCTCGTGAACATGGAGTGGATGGAGCGCTGTTCCCTCGGCTGCTCCACACCGGTGTTGTCCCATGCCGTCTGGGATAACGAGTGCAGTGAGCTATTCGGGATGCCTAGGTCACTGTGCTCCTTCCGCAGCTTCGGCCTACGGCTGAAGACGGACTTGCCGAAGAACTGCACGCTCTCGGGCCGGTCTTTCAAGTCTCTGAGAGGCATGACTGAAGATCTCTGAGATGGGTTTCTAGACAGACCAGAAGGCTCAACCAAACGGCCGGTCGAAGACTCTGGGGTATCGGAGCGAGAGGAGGAGCCGGATGATGGTTGCGTCTCATTCTTATAGCCAGCGGAGGCTCCCCGCCTCATACGCCGACTAAAGGCACGAATTCCTTCCGGCGAGGGTGGTCCCTCGAGCGCGGGTTCGAAAGGGTCTGCTGTCCCTTGGCCATGGTGGTTGTCGGTCGAGCTGGCGGTCGAGGGGCGAGATGTATGCAGGGTCGTCATCCCGCCACCATTAACAGCTTTCCGCCTCAGACCCTTAAAGTTGGAGGAGGTGGCGTTTGACGAGAACATGTTGCTGAAGTCCTATTGGGCTTCTACCTCTGTCTTCTGCAATGCCGTAATTCGATATATTGGCGGCTTCAGCCCATTCCTGGTATCAGCCCCGCCAAGGACGTTGTGTTCAATTATCGTGAGGGCTTGCAGTCAGGCGTTGTAGACTGTGTCTAGAAGGGGGGGGGGCAGTGGGTTAAGAAAAGAGATGTTGACTATTTGGTAAGGAATGAATTGGACCACCAAGACCTTAAGGATATATGGCAGGTTGGTCTGGTGGAGATGTACCAGGGAATTGTTTCCTGGGATATTGTGAAGTATTTTGGACAAGGACTGATGAGAGGTGTGAAAGTGGTCGGGTACCCCTGCAGTTCTCTTGGCCGTTATGCAAGTATACACCGGGGGGAAGCTGGAAGCCAGGATCAGTCGACAGGGACCGGGGTCGAACCCGACAGGGGAGATATTCTGGGTTGGTCTTGGTATGTACAGCAGAGGGTACTTTGTGTAGTCTTGGGTGTGGGTGCAGGTGAAATTAACCACTCTCTCTCTCTCTCTCGCGCGCGCGCGGGAGGCGAGCACGAGACGATGATGGCAACGTGTCGAGAGTGACAGCCCACTTGCAGTCCTCGCTCTCTCTCGCACCTTTCTGTGAGCCAGCTACAGCCGCTGCTTCAGCAGCAATGCTGGCTGGACTTGACACAGTCGAGCAATTGCCTTTCGCACGTATGCTGTATGCTTCTGCATAAAACAGGAAAAATACCGGGGGCAAAAAGAAAAGTGAAGGAATGATAGAGCTAAAATTCCGCTCGTGTGATGGCGTTTGTGTGGGCAATGCTCGGCAGCAGGACCCAGTGCTTGGCTATGTCGCTCCAGTCGACACAAGCTTGGGCTGAAGCAAATTTAGCAACTCGACAGATTCCACGATAGCTTCAGAGTAAAGTAAGCCACCTGTGGGAGATTTAGATCAGCACAACTGATGTCATTTTCATGGTAGGTTTCACGAACTCGCAGAAAGGAGGGTACAGTAGCCTGTAGGTACTGTATAGTATATACAGCAGTGGGTAGGGAAGCATAATAGGAATCGTCAACAGTTCAACAGTCCTTGCGTGTTGACACTGCATCCTTCATCCTACTACGCGTACAGCAGTATTGTGCCAGATACAGCGTAGTATTCTGTAAACATGAAGAAAAACAGGGGGCTTCGGCCGCTCGGGATCGAGTTCCTAGAATCTTACATAATTTCTTACTGCAAGCAACTGCCAGGTATGTTATGTGTATCAGGGGCCTAACCGGTTAGGGGAGGGATGCAGTACAATTCCAAAAGGGACAGCAGGGCCCATGACATAACACACGTCAGGAAGTGATGTAGGCAGATACAATATTTGACCCCACTGGAGGAAAAGACCCTGGCTCGAGCGCACACAAGGAAAGTAACAGATGTGATTGCAGGTCCGACATGCGCAGAGCTGAAGAGCTGCAACATGTTTGATACGGTACATGATCATCGTTGACCTTGTCACGGACATGACAGGAGAAGGGGATGAGTTTGGGGGTGTTTTATCAATTGTGCGAGAAAGACAGCGCCGAGCCAGTCTTCTGAGGCTGAGATAAGCATGAGCAACAACGAGATGAAACTCACCTTTTTGTTTTAACGAGTGTGTGCGCTGTGCGTATGAATGTGATCTTCATCGACAAAGAGCTTGGCCAACGCTCTCCGGGTGTTTGACAGCGAGTTGGAGTAACCTAGGTATATTGTTGGGGGTATCGTATCAAGTTTGAGCCAGCTCGTTGCGAAATCGTCAGTCAATCAGCTCTGTGTGTTTCGAGGCAGACCCAATTACTTTTGTTTCTCTCCACCCCCCATAGGAAGTATGTATTCCATTGTTAGGGCTCCTATTTTCGCTGTTGAATTTGCTGCTAACTACCGGGGCGTGGCGAGATACTCCGCCATTCCTGTAGGTATTTGACAAGCGCTTTTTTAGTTAGTGTTCTGTACTGCCTAGCCGTAGTTACTAGTGATCACTGACGAGGGGTCGGATCATTTTCGATGTGGATCTTGGATATGCTCTTCGGTTGGTCGCTTGATTCAGTCCTCTCTCTCTCGTGGTCCCCCGCACCTATTCTCGTACAGGATGGAGACATCAGACTTATGCAGGTACACGAGGGTAATACATGACGGGATGTAATTGCGCAGCCCCTCGAACGTTTCAATTCTCAATTGGGTTTGTGTACTTGAAAAGCAATGTTTCTTGATCAAATTGTGATACTTACCAAGTCGGTACCGACGAAGAGAGACCTCGGATTTACTGTACTTTCTTCCTACGTGTCTGAACGCTTGGAAGTTGGAAGAACCCTCTTGAGTCTTGAGCGGCCAGGCGAGACCATGCTGCATCGAGGTTAGGGGCTGGGATTGTGGACGCGCAGCTACCCAGCCATTTGGAGGAGGCCCCTGTATATCGCCGACCTCAACCTGCATGACAAAGGGGGCTACAGTAGCGGTGCATACCGCTGTACTGCTGTACGTCCAGCCCAGATAAGTCTCCACGCTCCACAAAGACTCCATCTTTCTTCTCCCTCAGAGTCCCTCTTCTGTGCCGCTCTCACCAGCATCCATACTGCTGTACATGTTGGTATGTACAGCATACAGCAGTGCAGCAGTATTGCTGTATTGGAACGCAGTTACTGGTTGACTTGGCATGCCTGCATTGGGTTCTCCCGGCCAGTCTGGTCAACAGCCGGTTCTGTTGCAGTGTCCTCACTAGTCGGTTAGTTAACAGATGCTACAGAATTTTGGTAGTAGTCGGTGCGGGGGATGGTGGTTGCACAGGGAACTTGGTCTTCCTCGTGGGTCTTTGGCAACGCTACAGCTGTAGTGCTTCCCTGCTGTTTTAGTTCATCTTGCCAGAGTTATCCAAGCAAAAAAACGTGTGACATAGCCCTGCCTAGCACTTCCTTTGCACATAATGCATACATGATGCATAATACAGGATATATTACAGTTGTACTAAGCGGCTCCTTTCCCAGCGGGACCCACTATACCAGTCGGGGATTAGATCTACTCGCAAACCATTCCTATTTTGTCCGTTAGCACAGTCTTTGGCAGCACTACTACAACAGTTACTGCTGAAGAATGTTTCATGTCTTCTAGAAGCTGGCTTACTTTGTAAGATTGAAACAGTAAGAAGGAGCGACGTGATGATATACGATACTACAATACTTTGTGCAAGTACAAAGATCGATAGCGAGGAGATTGTGAGCTTAAAGGATAAGACCGACCCAGAGGACTGGGTTGGGTGACAGGCGCCGAAGGGATAGGTAGTGGTCTACCGCGAGGTTTACTTAGTAAAAGAGAATAACCATTCATGCCCGTTTCCGACGATGCCCAACAGGGAGGGAGGGCAAACACCAACATGCGTGCATGATACAGCAGACTGTACAAGTCGAACTCTACAGAAGAACATGGTCCGGCACTCATATCACGAAAGGCCTCGGCACTCGAGAACTTATGCAGTCTGTCATGCATTGCTTATCTTCTTTAAACAGTTTTCGAAAAAGCATTGGTCAAAAGGTGTTGTGCCATGATCTGCTCAGTAGGGATGCACCAATAGCGGCGACGGTCTCTGTCCCGATGTGACGGCTCTGGTGCCCTGCATAGTTAGGTTCACTGGGAGCTCCCGACGACACTTGTTCTCCGGATCATCGGGTCTTTTCCGCCCACAAGGCGGTGACGGCTCACGAGGGCAAAGAAGACTCCCTACTGGTTACCACGACCCCAAAAGCTGCAGTAGTCTGTGATATGATGCCAGGTATATGAAGTCTGGCATCAGATCTTTTTTTTCTCCGGCCACTTCCAGAGGGCGAGATCAAAAAGACTTACTTAAGTTTCTCGTCTCGTATGTGCAGATGATGCGGGATTTAGGAGGATTTTCAGAATACATACAGCATACAGTAGACTGCATAGGCGGAAGCGAGTTGAACACCCAGCCTGTCGGGATAGTACTGTGGGATTTCTTCCTGGTCCATATCATATGTCCTTATGCAGGCTCGTCTAATCAGTTGCGTATATGCTGTACCTCATACAAAGTAGGTTGACGATGCATTGACCTTCTCGCATATCTGCTCTAAGTTACACAATATGCTTGTATTAAACAGTAGGTATATGGAATAAAGAGTATCAGCCCGTTACATGCCCTGAATACAAGTACACAGGACAAAACGGTCAACGGGTGCAACCAACTGGCAGACATGACCCACCTCGACTGCGGCCGTGTGGTCGGCCTAATAATCTTCCCCGTTATGCAGGAACCAGGCACAGCTACATCGGCGGTGAAATACAATCAGTCATCATCTTTTTCGCAACAACTGTGGAACGGGCTTAACGCCTCAAGCCAATTGGAATTTCAGCCTAAATAAGCTAGGCAGTGAACTAACGTCCAAAATAGGTAGACAGACTCCCTTGGCACGCTGGATACTGTCCAGAATACAGCTTCTGTGCCATCAGCGAACATAAACGCGTCTCCGTACAGTATCCATCTATCACACTGTGCAATACTTTTGCAGCTGGAGCCGATGGAGCCCCCCATGTTCCCCTCACGGGTTGGCCAAACACTGCTGACTCGTGTGCTCTGCCATGACATATCGCGTCCAGAAACCCTTGCGCTAGCCAACTAAGCCCTTTAGTCTGGACACTGTGGCCATTGGCCAGTCATATTCCTTGCCGCGAAATCGGTCGAGGTCGCGTCTAGCTAAGAACGCGCCTGTCGTCTGTGTTTTTTTTTTTATGTTTTTCTTTTGCCGTGTGTACTGTATCCTGTAGATCTAGGTACTCGTCCCATTTTCTCACCGATTCTTTCTTCTTCTCCTGTCAGACGGGGCAGGGTACTTACCTATCACTAGCCGACGATCCAGGGGCACGACAACTGACAGCAGACCCTGATTAGCATCAGATAAAGTCGGATGAAATCAAAGGATGTACCTCGAGTATCTACCGTAAGTAGAAGTAGGTATCTAGTGTATGTTTGTCTACCGTTGTCCTTGTACCGCCGTAGCCTGTAGGTGCTTGTTGACAACTATTTGCCACGGCATATGCATGGTTGGAGATAAATCCCCCCTTTTGAGGCAGATTATGCCATATGACATCAACCAGTTGACAACGAAATGCAGGGCGGCATTCCTATCAAAATGAAATGTACCTCTTGGTATCTTGGCTTCTGAATTCTGACGAACAATTTTTGGTTGTACCACCTATGTAAGTATGTAAGTAATCATCCTGTTACGGTCTTACCAGATGCCCAAAAGAGTTTGAATCTTGGATCCACCGGCCTTATCTTGATTTCTTGGAGTTTCAGATAGGGATACTTGGTCGGAATCTGACCCGTATCTGACCGTCAGATATACAATACGGCCGGTTCCGCGAAACGGGTGATGACTGGATAGTACTGCTCTTTTTTGTATGTACAGCTTAATGCCTTTGAAGTTATGATCGGCATTGTAGCTTGGCTGGGCCTTGATGAGCAAATTAATGTCTCTCTTCTCTTCCCGGGGACGGCACTGAGAGAGAAGAGATACTGAATATCAACTTTTCTGTAGAGCTCAGCCTCTCTACTGGCGAGCAACACAGCCTGTTTCTAATAACTCAAACCAAGACGTTGGAAACTATGGTCACTTTAGAGGAGGGATAATGAGATATAGCAATATTGATCCTTGGAGCGTATGTAGACTCGAATCTCTTGCGATTAGCCTAATAATATGCACGGGTTACGTCCGTACAACGTACAAGGCAAGGTACCTAACGGCGACCTGACGGACCACGGTATGTGATTACTGTTGTGGACAGAATGTTAGCATTGACTACCAAAATGAGCAATTACAATTCTTAATGCAGATATCTGACAAGGCGGACCTTTCCAAGAAAACTTGGTAGTTCTATCCCTTGGTTATCTTGTATCCCCTGATTAGCTTGTCATACTCCGTCCCTTAACACTGACGGTATGTACAATATCATGTTCCAAGAAAAGAGGCCACCATGCTTATTCCCCGGATTACTCCAGTGATCATCTCTTTGAGGTCGCCGCCAACCGCAAAGAATCGGTGTGCTAATTAGACAACACAGTAGATCGATAAACCCGGTGATATGCTACCAGGGTTACGGACGATTTTGCCTAACCTAGATCCTTATCACAGTATGCTTTCCTATTCAACGTTGAGGTGGCTGGGTTAGGGAGGGCAGATGAGATCGCCTGAATCCTGATAGCCTACAGAATAGTATTTCTGGGTAACAAAACCTGACACGCCCTGGATGTTTTGGGAATTGCGTTTACCCCAGATTCCACAGACACCGGCAAAATGGGGCAAATACTGTACACAGAAAAATACATGTGGTTACAATGCGTCCATGCACATGGCTCTCATGTACGCCCTGCAGTAGCTCTGTTTGTGAAGAGGTAGGAAGGGATGCAGGAGGTGATACTAAGTAAGTAAACCAGACCAGACCGCCTTGAAACCACTTTGACCGTTATGGAAGGTCGAAGACCTAACCTACTTGCCTATCCTGACCTGGCTGACCTATCTTGTCTAGTTTTTTTTCCGCTCGAAACAAGGTCATGCCTGGAAAAGGGATCTGGCAAAGAAAGGGAGAAAAAAAGTGTCGGCAAAGTTCCAATCTGTCGGGTTTTTTGGTGCGCAGCGTGGTTGTGTGGGCTTTTTTTTTCCGGCCTTATCTATCACTTCAAGCGTCATAGCCCATTACAGGCATGTAAATACGTTGTGCAATAGCTTCTACCACTGTACTACGTAAGGTTAGGGAGATATCTGATTGACATGTTTTTTGTTTTTTTTTTGAGGGTAGGCTCAAGATCGATGACCCGATCGAACGGCCTGTTGAGATGAGATGGCTATCACTTATAAGTCACAACCCCCTTACATAACAAGCCTCTTGTTGTAAATTTTTTTCGACGATGGCGTTGGTGATGGACAGATTGAGATCTCTCACCGTGCCATGAGTTTACTCGTACCATTTGTGTTCGCAATAAGATTGATCACACACTTATTATAACCTAAGATATAACAGTAGTCTTGAGTCTATAAAGGCACAAGGAAACAAGCTCATCGTCATTTTAAGCCTTCAGTCACATTGCCTAGGGTAAGTGAACCAAATTATCCGGTACCCGTACCTCGTATTATGTACGTACACCGGTGATGTATGTACGCGCTGGTCGAGCCATGAAGGCTGAAAATGCCGTGTTATGCTGCTGTGCCCCATGGGGTCCGGGGATGTCTGTGCGCCGGTGTTGTGTTCTGTAAAGTATCGTCGGCGAGCAGGCAGGCATGGGTTTAACCTACCTGTCCATGTCCTTGTGTCTTGTCCCACCTCTCACGACAGACACGACGGCACATTCGTCTAGACCAGTTAAGCTAAGCTCTGCTACCAAATCAGATGATGATGATGATGGGGTTCCGTATTCAGAGCATGCTCATAGCACCCGTGTTACGTGCGCAACGGCTCGTCGGGAATGAAGCCTTATGTATGAACCAAAGCCCCCAGCAAGCAACGTTGTTGGTAGCAGGAAACGGTTTTTGCTTTCATGCGACTCGTAATTTTTACAACCCTTTCTGATTGCATGTCAATGCAATGTTATAACAGGCGCAAATATCGACTGTGGCCGACATCCTCCATCTCTATTAAATATAGAAATATCACCGTATCCTTTTACTGCTAGTACCCGGATGTTTGCTATATATACACGTGTGAGCACATGCTGGCGGCCTACCTGCTGAATCCTCCACTCAAGAGTCGAGAAAGAGCAAGAACCCGGACGATAATGTGAGGTTGTGAACAAGACTCTGCATGGCTACGTGCCCTGGAAGAGGCTTTTTTTTTTTTCGCATGATGACAATCTCACGGTTCAGTGTCCTACGGAGCGGGCATCCTTTGCCGCTTTTTCATCGCGTTATATGGCGCATAACTTGACGGGATAAGAATGAGAGCATTCTGTCGAGCTAAATGTCAGCAAGCATCACCGGGACTTAATTATAATAACTATTATTTTTTGTGAAACGGACGGTATGCTGTACACACGTAGGAACGTGAGATTCAGGGGAACCAGAAGCGGATATTCCCGCGCCCCATCCCATCCCCGTAAAACATGAGCAGCTCGCCGTCCACTATACGTATGTTGTGGCCATGTCGTACGTGGCAAAAGGATACCGTCAACCAATGAATAGGCTCTAGATTCAGAGAGACAGGCGTGTTTGTGCTCTCATCAGTTCCTACGAGCTTTTCCCGAGGTAACCAGGGCCGTTCAGCCTCAACAACATCCAAGACGCCATTTCCCATCCTATCAACACCCCAGCACAGTAAAATGGATACCTAGACCAGTGGACTAGGTTACTTGGAGGTCGCCGGTGCATACGCACAGAATCCGAGTTTCTGTAAAGCTGACAGCGAGCCATGTTTGTGTTTGTGCGCTCAGAGGAGCAGACTTGCAGGGTCGAGTAGGAAGGAATGTATGTACAGCATATGCAGGTTGGAAAGCTGTTCCTCCAAGGCCAGCGAAAAGAAAAAACGCCTCTCATCCCCGTATTTTGTTCATGCCGGTAGGTGTCGCAACGTAGCAAGTAACCTTGGTATGAAAAACATACCCTGCAGCGGATCTGGCGCTCGTATGTTTAACGTCCGACGACTTAGGTTAAGTCAACCTACTGCTTACTGCATACTACTCTGCTATTTGCTTTTTCCCATCAAAAGCCGCAGCATCATCCCCTATTGGCGCATATTTTTTTTATTTTGCAAACTTGGCCTTACACTCACAGGAATAATATGCATCTAGCTTAAGTTGAGTTAGGTCCAAACAAGCATACAATTTTCTTTTCTTTTTTGGAGACCTCTCTCTGCCCCTCACCCTCATCCACTTGTTGCCTCTACCTGGATGGGGATCTGGTGTGACGACTGCACTGTCAATCACTGTCACTCTGCACGTAAGGCCTCGAACGGAGAAATAAAACGACAAAAAGAAAAGGAACGCGCATGAAAAGAAAATATAAACGACGCAGTTCGGAAGTAGAGAATGGGTAGCGCGTGCGTTGGAAGAGGGGCAAATACAGGAGCGAAATATCCCGAGTTGAGGGGCTTCCCCACGTTTGGTGAAGAGATGGCGACAAATAGGACCTACCTGCCAACCTACCTAACCTACTTTCTTTTGTAGGAGCTGTGCCAGTGGGAAAAACGCTTGTGCCATGTACGGTGATAGCTGGTTCGGGAAAACGTTCACAAGGTAGGCATAACGTGCCTGTGATTCTACAAGTTCTGTCTTTCTTATTCTTGGTGTCTCTCTTTGTACGGCAGGGGAGGGAAAGAAAACGGAGGGAGCTTTCATGGTGGAGGTTTTTGCTTCAAGTTACTGTAAGCTAACTTGGAGCTTTTACCGAGTGTACCTAGGCAGAGCCATACTGTCAAGGTAGTAGGTCGAATAATATGAAATCTCAAGACAGGTGGTGTCCTAGTGCTGTAGACCTGCAGAGAAACTACAAGAACAAAGGTGTAGTACCTACATATTCTAGGGTACGCGACTCACAAGTTTCTTCTGATCTCACCTCGCCCCATCGCATCTCATCTCATCTTCACGTTATCGCTTACTCGCGCAGCACATCTCAAATAGGATGCTTACTGACTTGCCTTACTTACAGAACTACCCACAAAGGATATCTGTAAAGAAAATCCACCCTCTCTGTAGACCTGCATACCGCAGTTGAGTGAAGAAGTGCCTTGAACATACAACTCTCATACAGGTAAAAGGATTTACCTATGGAGGGTCAGAAGCCAGGCTTCTCTAACCTACGCCTGTATGTATGTATACCTTAGCTTAATCTGATGATGATCAGAGGGACACACTGGGTATTCAGTTCATAGACGGCAGACAGCCGAACCTAAACACAATCCTTCCCATTCCTGGCTTCCATCCTCGCTTCCTTCCACCCATATGCAGAGATGCATATACCAGGTTCGTGAAGGATTCCCAATCTTCAACAAACCAACTCCTCCTTCCTAGGCACCTCTGTTTATGTTAGATTACTTTAGCAAAGCTTCCACTCTCCTTTCCCCCAAAGAATAAAGTACTCACTCGGCAACATAAACATATCCCACAATGGACGGCGACCAAAACTATAATAAATATTCATGTACATAGAGTGGGTAGTGGATGGGTTGTCTAGTCTAGATAAACGCTGGACACAATAGGGAGGAAGAGGATATAGTTGAGGGAGTTGATTTCGATCTTCTGTGCTGTAGAGCAGTAATTTGCGGTCTGAACTCCTGTGTATATATGTGGATGTAAGACTCTTGAAATGAGAGAAAGAGAGATTGTGTGTACCGCGTAGCCAGATGAATGAATAAGAGTGAGATTCCACAAGATTTACACAAAAAGAGCCACGCGGCGCCGTGCCGTGCCGTGCGAAATTACCGCAAGCACTAACAAAAATATTTGTTAACCTAACCTAGTCATGGTATACAATCAGGTCAGCGAAAGAACATCGTTTATTCCTTTCCTTTCCCCTTACTTGCTTGCTGCTGCTGCTGTTGCTTGATTGAGGTGACGGACGGTGACGACTGCGAGGTCAGGACAAGGACAAAGACTCGAGGGTCTAATACAGCTAGTCGTATACTGAGCCTCATATACAAGACCTAGAGGTGCCACCGGCTAGAAACTCTCCTTAGATGTAAAGATTAAAACTAGCAACCAGTGTTATGGCTCAGCAGGAGCTCAACATTCGCCCTCCAGTGTCTGCCAGTCAAATAACAGAAATATCGCCAGTGAGTCCAGTCCCTCGCAATGGCATACATACATAAACAACCAAATACCCAAACCAATAAGCTAAAAAGACATTGAACATCCACAAGAAAACAGTCCTTATCCATCAAGCCAAGCGCCCTGGTCAAAGCCTCGCCAATTTTTCACCCATCCCCCGATCCATCAATCAAATCTGTATTAACCTCGAAGGACGATACCGGAGAAGAGGGCAGCCGAACTTCAGTGAGGATGTCTGGAAAGTGAAATTTCACTGTAGTCTGTAGTCTATAGTTCTGTAGTCAATCCCAAAACTCCGGAAAAGTTCGACTCGGACAAAACAAACTTTGTCCGAGCTTCCCTTCCTTCGCAGTTCGAAGCCAAAAGATTAAGGTTACTCTACTCTACTCATCTCATCTCATCTCATCCTCATGCTCGCACAACACCCTACCTACCATATTTTTAGTGAGCCCCATGAATAAATACGCCAGAACCCCATCCATCCATCACACACGTGACAAAGACTCCCCATCGCCTGTGAAAAGCCCTGGCCCAGCAGAAGCCAATACCGGGTACCCGGGACTCCAGTTTCAGATCCCCTGCGCATGAAATGAAATGAAATGCCCAAGGTTACTTTGCTTGATATTTGTTTTGTTCATTTCCCCTGCGAGCATATGCGAGAGCGAGAAGAAGAAGAAGAAAACGCTATCTTACCCACAGCATGATATCAGACTCTTTTTGCTACAGTAACAACAATGTCGGTCTGGAGTGTATGTAGTTTATAGATAGCTTCTGGCATGGTACCTGAGGGTTGTAACTTGTCCCTGTCCTCATTCTCAAACGCCTTTGCCAGTTTAGTTATTGTTTGCTCTTTGATATAGGACATCGTGTTCAATCAACTCAGCTAATGGTATGCATGCCCTTAAAGGTAGGGGGCAATATTTCTCAGCTGAACATTAAAGATGACCGGGGGGACGGGGAGGAAGGGGGGCGGATCGCGAAATATGATTTCTTTACCATTGGGGGCGAAAAGAGTGCCGAGTTGGAGGTGTATGTCTTGGGGGATCAGGAATGGGATGAAGAAAGCACTTCGGGGCTGATCGTTACCGATTTACGAGTTTACCTGCTAATCATATCACAAAGAAGACTTGACGTTCTTCGCAAGAATCTGGGTCAGAGTGACTGTGGTCATGATTTGTCAAGTTTAGGATAAGGGAGGCATATGGAGAAGCTCAACCCTCGAGGCTATATTATCACCATGTGCAAAATACTACAGAGAACATGCAATTGATGAGCGCAGCCATCCCTGGAGAACAATCAAATGTTGGTTTCCATATTATGAGTACTCATCTAAGGAGGTAGGGTAATGATGCTCAACTTCCAGGAGCATGCCGTTTGTGCCTATTTAGCATGTAGCTGTTTCGTCAGGGGCACGAACCACTATGGTGCTTCTCGCAGCTCACAGTTAATATATCATCACCACTTGAGAGCAAGAATGGGCGTGTCTAGATCAACAAAAGGCTAAAATCGAAAGAGTGCTCCTTAACCCCCTTTCGACGGGGTTCCTGGACTGTACTAAGAGTCAAGGGGGCGACAAACACTTATTGGCGTGCGCCGAGCACTATGTTTCTTGATTTGATTTCTCAGGCATTTGTCTGCCTATGTTTAGGCCAGCGGTAAGGCTCTCCACGCCCAAACCATCTTGGATGTCTCGTGTCGGTGACTATCCGGGTATTATAACATCAAGGATGACCGTTATAGCCATAGTAAAGAGAATAAGACCCAAACAAGACTGCAAATAAAGAACGAGGCGCCGGCAAGCTCCCACCCCGTTTGGGGCCCTTAGGCCAAGGCAGAAACTCTAAAGGAGAATGGGAGGTGTCCATCGTCCACCAATGTCAAGCCTAGGTGGCGACAGCCTTTACCGTCTTCGACGGCAAGTCGAAGAGGGCCTAAATACGCCATATATGTAGGCAAGCGTAACCAGACCCAATAGTAAGTTCGAGATTGGAACTCATCGCGCTTCCGGATTTACTGCGGTCCGGTTGGTGCTCCGGTTCCCCATGTAGCCATAGGCTTACCGACGAGACGCCTCCTGCGTGATTCAGATGGCTTATATAGCCTGTCGCCCTATTAGTCTCTGAAGACGCCCTGGCGGTGGGCGCTGAGGTCAGTAGACAACCAAAAGCCTAGGATGATTGCACCGCCAGGTCAAACAGTCCGTGTTACATCAGGTATGCAAACCATCGCAGGCGCTCATTAGCGTCGCCCACTGTGGCTTGTTGTTTTCCGGAATGCAATCTCCTCACTCCTGTGCCGTTGGCTGAGGATGCGACACACCTCCAATACAGGCCACCATGCGGGCTCCCACTTATGGCTGGCTGGCTGTCGCAGCCATGGGGATGGCCGGTTGGAGGGGGGTAGTTTTCCCGGTAGCAGGGAGGGTAAGCGAGGCTGTTATGACAGATGCGTGTCATCTACCAGTAACGAAGGGGCGTGGATCGATGACATACCGCACAACTGGAACCGGTGAAATTTCCGATCGAATGTGAATCCAGTTCTGCCCTGTCAAATTGGAAAGCAGCGACCCTGCTGCCCTGGAAAGAACGCCAGAAGCTGGTTGACAGATGCACGACCACCATGGCCGACCGATATAGCCCCTCCCATAGAAGGGACTTGAAGTGAAAATTGGAATGTGACCAGATGATGAGATCTGCATGGCAGCAGCTGAACGTACCCGGGCGGAGGCTTTTCTCGCCGCCAAGTCTGCCTGTCCGGGTTATCTCCTTACCATATCCAGGCCGGGGTGTCCTGCAGCTACCCGTGAGGTAGGACCGTAGGAGGGGCCGACCACCCCCCATCCCAATCGATCCAGACCGGCACACGGCCATCCCTGAGGCATCGGCATTGATCTGCGCACGAGTCTCTCCCCCCAAGCATTGTAGTCCGCTATAGCCGGTTACGGGGCTGATAGCAGAGCCAAAGATCACTTGGTGCCCCAGGGCGAGACAAGAGTGCCGAGTCGTCTCGGGCGACGGCCGCGGCCTAGTTGCCAGCTGGACACTTGTACTTTGGAGACTTGGAGGTTTGTCTTGTCACGACTCACCACTCATGGTTGTAACCTGTCCAACACGTTTTATTTTTGCTTACTCATCAGGTATTTACGTCAGTACATGCTGTACGGCAGTACTGTCAGTCTGTTGTGCAGCTGACAGCTGTACCGAACGGGCAGCATCGATAGCGGGGTCTCCCAATGTTTGCCTCTTTGGGCTGGTTGGTTGGGGCAGAGGTAACGAAAATGAAGATACCTGGGGGAGACTTGATAAAAATAGGTTGGCTGCAATGTCGCACGGGTAGTTGAATGAATGAAATGGAGGAAAACCTGGCCGACTACAGCATCTGGTGGCACATCAGCTTCAACTTTCAAGCTTTCCGTCCTTGAAGAGTGCTTCTCAGTTTACTGGGGGAAGTTGTTACTCATCTGGCACCGCGCGGGTAGCAACCTTTGCATCGCCCCATGCATGTTTCTATTGCGACGATTGGACTTTCTAGATGAAGATTGTGTCCTTAGATCGGGTAGGGGTTGACACCGATGCATGTAAGCAACGTAGGACGAAATAATAACGCCTACCTGGCTGAAAAGAAAAATAACACTCTCAAAATTGCCAAGAAAGCGGCGACATGAAACGTAGGTACATGTGCATCCTTGGACGTACGGCATAATAATATCGAGGCACACTTGACTGATAGGTATTCTTCAGTAGACAGGCCTGGGAAACTAGAAATTGGGAAGACACATCTGAAAGAGAGTTGTCAATAAGACGATTTATACACCGTCCCTGGTCGTGACAGAAGATCGGGACCGAGAACTAGGCAGGTGGTAGGGATCCTAGTAAGAACTTCATGGAACCAGGGTTAACGCCGCTCCTACAAATGGGAAGGAAAAGCCTCTTTACAGAAGATGCAGAAGGATCCTTCCTCTCCAGACACGATCCCTGGTACAGAACGATCCTCTTTGCCAGGGAAGGAGCAATGTCCTACATACGGCCCCCTCCAATAACAATCGTCCTGGTGAGACTAACGTAACCTTAGGAAACTGCTATGCTTACAACGAGGGTCCAGCCTATCATAAGCCGCGTTGCCACCTCCCAGGATCATTCGGCAGGTAGGATGTACCTTATGATGACTGCTTCTCTACAAAGACGCTCAAACAATCAACTTCAACAGTTCACCTCTCGGATAGGGCTGTTTGGGGCGCTGTACTTGATGTGGAAATCCCCAACCTTAAGTGCTGCTAGGCAAGATAAAGGCGTCCCTTACTAGAAGCACCTATCTTACACACACACCCACACACCCACACACCCACAAACTTTACCTACCCCGACAGTGCCATGTAAATTGGTCTATCAAGCCTGCTATCACCGATCTATCGGTGCTTGATTGTTGGGATCCTTGAAGACCTCTCGGTAGCGGTGTCCCAAGTGTGCCTCGCAAGGGTAATGTATGGAGGCCTTTAACCAACAAACGAATCTGCTGAGGAAGGGAGTTTCAAATCCTGCATGGCTTCAAGCTTTAGGAGAAGGTAATATCTAAGACGCCGGATGGCGCATTGCCGACGTTGAAGGTGGTGGGCGGGAATCGCAAGATGTTTGAATAGCCCGGGCAGCCTTTTGGTTGCCTTTCGAAATTGGACGCCATCGACGACTGATCGAAAACCGGCCTCGGTGTAAGTTGTTCTTTCTACGATACGGGCAAGACACGGCACCGTACACTTGCATGTCTGAGCCATCCAGCCAGTTTCAAAGACGAGTGAAGAGCTCTCGATTCGACTCTATTGGTGTGTGACTTGTATTAGTGTGTGAGAGTGCTCACCCACGGTATTTGGAACCCCACGTGGGTACCTACCAAGTGGCTTTTCGCAGGTAAGGGATGGATCTGGTATCGTCCACGGCAACGTGCAGCAGCTACCGAGCCTTCCGCGTTCGAGTTATTTTGGGCCGTCCTATCAGCGCAGTAAGCCGACTTCCTCGAGGCCCAAGGGTAACTGCAAGAGTCTGGATGGACAGCACGCAGCCCACGCAAACAAGAGCATAATGATCCTTCATCCTGGGGTCAGAGTCACTGGGGCTGGCCAACTTTATTTGTTATTTGGTTTTTTTCTCTGTTTCAGGGGCTAGACGTGCATCGAAGCTTGGATCGGCTCGCGGCGATCCAGGAACAGAGTGCCATCCCAGAGTGCATCCCCCCTGGAACTGCCGGGCCTGCTAAGGCTGCTACTGCGGTGTTGCCAGCATTACGCCCATGGATTATTTAAAAGACTATTCGTGTAAGCACACAGACTCACAGAGTACACAGAACACACACAATGGTTATCCCTTCTCTCCAACCAACGACGACTCAACCCCCCGTACAAACCTCGACTCTCGGTCACCGCGGCAGAGCACCAAATCACCATCGACCTGACATACCCGAATGCTTGCCCTGAGCTGCTTAGCTTAGCCATACTTACTACTAGCCCAGCATGTGGAACATGGGTCATCTCGATCGGTCATACGACGAGTCTATTGTTCAGCAGACTCCCGTATGTCGTGGCAGCCCCTGGCTATAGCTCATGTCACCCATCATCCCCAGACTTCAAGTCCACACATCTTTCCCTTCAGCAAGAATGCCCAAACCAAATTGATGACCTGGGTGCTTTCCTACCATCATCCCGTTCGCCACCGACCTTGAATTTTGGGGGGTTAATTTTTTAAGGACGACCTACTGACACGGCAGTTTAGATTAACACAACGGACTATCATCCGTCGACGGCAGGTTCCGAATCTTCCTACTACCCAGCCAGGGCTGTCAGCGCGAGCAGTCACCACGGCGCCCCAGGCTTTTATGCCGCCGTCGTACCAACCGGAGGAGTTGCCGAGACATTCGCCGGGCTGCACAACCAGCCTCGAGCAATGTATGGCGCTGGCGCCAACGGCAACCGCGCGTTCCATGCGCACGACTACTCCTCTAACGGCGCAGACGGTCATCATCATCAACATAATCATCCGGACTCCTCGAGCGGTGCTTCCTTCGCCGCCTCCAGGTCAGCTTCTTACGACTCGGCCTTCCCACAGGCCCTGACGCCGGACTCTCACTCCGGACTCGGCGGCACGCACGTCGACGCGTACAACTACATGTACTCGCAGAGTAGCAGGGGACCGCCGGCGCTATCTCCTACCGCAGCACCTCAGAAGAGCCACGGTAATAATAGTACAGGCATCAAGAAGACTAAGGCTACAAGCACCAGTCGCCAGCAGAGGAAGACGAAACATCCGTACCAGGCATTCTCACCAGACAACATCAGTCCGATCTCGGGGGCTTCAAGTTCGACAACAGGAGCAACAACGACAACGACGACGGGCACCAGGTCCAAGCTGCGCAGCGCGTCCCGCACGTCCAAGAACACGCACCACAACCCTCCAGCGTCTCTCGAGGAGCGCAGGAGCCGCGAGACGCACAACAACGTGGAGAAGCAGTACCGGAACCGACTTAACGCGCACTTCGAGAGCCTGCTCAGCGCTCTTCCTGAGCGGATGCAAAGTGGCGAGAGCGGTGCAGGAGGAGATAGCAACGAGGGTCTGGATCAAGCAGGATCCGACCGACGGGTCAGTAAGGCCGAGGTGCTAGAGATGGCTCGGAAACACATCATGAGTCTGGAGCACGAGTGCGCCGCCCTAGAGGGCGAGAGGGACGAGCTCCGCGAAAACATGGAGAAGCTCCGCTGGCTGTTCGGTCGGTGCGAGGGCGGCGGCGGCGGCCATGGTCACGGTGTCGTTGTCAACGTTCCTCCTGGCCACGAAGGCACCGCCGCCGCCGCCGCATTCCTAGATTCGGCGAGTAATATGTCTTGAAGATATATATCCCTATCGTCATTTACTGTTTGGGTACTTTTATAATACACTTGCAAGGGCTACCTAAACTGTCTGTTGGCTTGTTTATCTTTTCCCCTTAGTTTCTTCTTCTTTTGTTTAGGTTTTGGACATATATGTCAGATGGGAGATCTGGACAACACGAGCAAGACGAGTCACGATGGAATACATTTTCGGGTTTATTACTAGTACAGGCTTGGGAAAAGGATACTGTTACTATACAGGGTTGGCCTGGGCTGCTGTTTTTTCTGTCTTGCAAAGACTTTTCTTTTTGCTTCTCCAACAACATTTCCTGTCTTTATAACGTTATTTTCCTGCTGTACTGTTAGGGTGTCTGAGACATTATGACCTGCATACGTTCTTTGGTCCAGACTGGACGAACCGTGGGGGTGGGGAGAAGAGACACCTCTAGCTTTGTTAATGGGAAAGCGGCGCAAGTTCGCTCGACGCCACGTCTGAGATACATACAATACATTTCGGGGTACATACGACACGGATCTCTGCAAATAAGAGTGGTGAGAGCCAAAGCCACTAACTACTCAACCTACCTTACCTAGTGCGACCTCGCCTCAACTTTGAGTGAGACTTGAGTGGCATTTCCCTCATTCAACCGGCCAAGCCCCATCTGTGTGTGAGACCCGGATACCACCCAACAACCCAAACAACCCGTCTTTGCCTTACCTCGTATTTACATAATACAGCTCATTTCAGAGCGAGCGTTGCATTTTTCGTGTTCGCTTAAAACTACCTCCTCCTACGTGCATCCTCGACAACGACAGCAAAGCAAACAACAATAACAATCACAAGTCACAGAGCTAACTTACACACCCTATCCTACCCTACCTCACCGAAAATACATGCCCACACCACACCGAGCCTAAGCTCAGCCAGACCGAATCTAGGAACAAGTCACGCTTGCATCCGATACCAGGCGGCTGTAACCTTGCAGCCCTAACTAAGGAGTAACTACATAGGTTAGGTAGCTACCGGCAATGTTACAGTAACCTTTACTTGGCTAACCTACTTGCTTTATAACTTGGGCAACGTATGTAGTAGGCTTTAGCCTACCTAACCTTGGATTTCTGCATGCGTGACTGACTGGCTGGGGCGAACGAATCATTGAAGCGGAGAGCAAGGACTAGATAATAAACATGAGACAGGTTAGGTAGGCCCAAGAGACCCCCCTCACACCGAGTGAGTGGTTAACTAAGGTAGTAGGTTAGTCACAACGCCCCCCCACCTTGCCGTTCAGGCACGGAGGGTTAACCCGGTAGCCGGTACCGCAACCGGTGAGATTGTTAAGTAAGTTAAGTCAAGTAGATACCTACCCACCCCCCACCCACACCAATGCTTTGTGATGTGATGGTGGGGGGTGTTGCTTTTGATGCCATGGACAACTTACTTACTCCTTAATAGCCCAGTCGATACGTGTCTAAGCTATTCCTCGGTGCGGATCGGATCGGATCGGATCGGATCTGGCTTTGCTCTGACAGCAAAGATTATACGTAGTACCTGGTTGTCACTTTTATACGAGTATCCATACATGGGACACTTCTATTTTGTATACTTAACATCCCTTGATGCTATTTGTTAAAAAGAAATACATTCTAGTGTAGTATTTACACCAAATCTTACTTAACGTCCCACGCTAATAGTGGCCAGAACAGTTCAACAACGCAGTTGTTATAAAGGAATGGTTAGGGGAATCACTACATGCAATGAGAAAGAGCTAGGGGAGAGAAAGAGAAAAAGAAAGGAGAGGGGGGGGGGGGGTGTATATCACATAATAAAAATTATACACTTTGCTCGGTGACGTTATCCAACTAGGAAAAATATATATCTATCTTATTCTTACTTCTTTACCGTCTGTCTATACATTCAAGTTCACACGTTTATTCCCCCCCCCCCCCCCCCAATTTCAACCGTATGTATTGAGAGACATCGAGGTTTATATAAGTAGCTGGTTTCATATTAATAAAGTTCAAAGTGTAAAACTAGGTATCTCCAACATTTTATAACAATAACAACAACATCTCGCTCGTTGATACAGCTTGTTTTGTTAAAGACGAGACAAGGGGGGCAAAACAAAAGGGGGGCGGGGGGATGGAGTACAGAAAAATTAGCTCTTCAATGCGCTGATTATTCGCTAACGAGCCAGCCGGTTCAAGGGAAAGTAATGCCTTTATGATGAAGATGATGATGAGTTAACTCCCCTATCCAATGCAAATGCAGCCGGGTTCCAAAAGGGGGAACTCTATTATTCCGTTTCCTAATACGCAGTCCTCTCTTTTGCTTTAAGGTTAAGTATTTGTCTTGCTTCCACTCTAGTTAGAGTACTTGTTCAATCAATCAATCAATCACTATCTGCCCGGTCCCCGCTAGTGGATTGATACCCCCTTATCTCCGGGCTCGAGTTTCCCCTTGCCCTTCTCTTGCGCGCAAAAAGCTGCCCTATCGTATTACTCAGGCTCCGCGCTCGTTCGCGCCCATTACTTGGAGGGGCATCCTCTTCGCTCGACGCAAGCGCCCTTTCGTTATCCGAGACTGGTGGTGGTGGTTGATTATTAGACGTGATTCCCGTATCGTCGCTCCCGTCCCACGGGACGAACAAACTGGACCTGATGGTTGGTCTAGCTCCCCCCTTTATGGATTTCCTCCTCTTGGTCGGGCTGACATCGCTCCTGAGGAGTGTATCTGTGACAACGGCGCTCACCGTGGATGACAGAGGTGACGGCGATATGAATGTGCTGGGATAGCGCTGGTGGCTGTTAGATCGTGATGTGAGGCCCGATGGCCGGGGAGGAGTCGCTGGCCGTATGGGCGATGGTGATTGTGGCGGGGAGATGCGTGGTATGGCAGCACTAGCAGAGGACGGCATGGGTTCAGATGCGGTTGCGAAGAATACTGAATGGGTTGTAGGGACGGTATCCGCTGAGATGGAGTGAGTGATTCTGGGATTCGTCACTTCTTGATCCTCATGGGCGTCTTGCCAAGGATTATGATGAAGTAACAGGGGCGATGTCTCGGTCGGGGAAGACAGCGACCTGGAAGTTGAGCGCTCGGTTTTGCGGTTTGAAGTTCTAATTTGCAACTGCTGACCTCTGAGCGATGTCCCACTGCCGGGGACACTTATTTGAGAGGTACGAGATGGCCGCCTCGACCCAGATGCTGATGTCCCTCTTGCCGGCGCTCGCGTAGCCGGCTGTACACCACCAAAATGGTGGTCAGCGCTTTCCTGGTCTCGGAGACCTATAGTCTCCTCGATGTCTTCATCGTCTGATAACTGGTCACCGTCGTCTTGGCGGTGTCTGCCACTAGTAATGAGAAACACGCCAAAGAAGGTCAACAGACAACCCCCAACGAACTTGGCGGCTTGTTCTGCAGTTGTCCGCTCGAAATCGCGGTAGAGGACGGCGCTTCCGATAATGACGGATAACGTGAACAGCACGAACTGTATGGGGATGACTTGGGTCGAATCGAATCTCTGAAGAGCTTTATTCACGTAGCGCACTTGCATGACTGCCGTACCGAGGAGAACGATAATCAAGCCGTAAGTGACTGGTGTGGCGAATGCCTTGAGGAGAGTCGAGGAAAGCATCGATGAAACGCCTTTGGTCGTCAGAGCAGTATAGCCGCCTATTTATTTGGTTAGCACCCAAAATCCGTGATACGAACGAGGACATGGTGATGCCGAGGGACGCACCAAAAAGTCCAACCAAGCCCAGATCGATCAAGATAGTCCTGTTCCCATACCGCGGGCTGGCCCACATCAGCACGACTATGAGGGCGACGGTGATGCCGAAGTAAATCTCAAACTCCATGGTCGTGATGGCGTCCCAGACGTCGTGGGGATCCAGCTTCGTCTCTTCCCCTTTGGCACTGAGCACTACGGTGATAGCTCCGCAGACCGCAACGACCACGCCCCAGAAGTCTCGTTTGCGAAATGTCTCCCCGAAGAATATTGGCGCGATCACGCAGTTGGATATCAGAGCCACGACGCCCAGAGGCGACACGATCGAGGCAGGTGCGAATCCATAAGCCAGGAAATTACCCATTTCTCCAACGGTCATCAGCACTTGGCCGAGCCACCAAGAGGGCGACCTGAGGTATGATGATGATACGACCTTGGGAGGTTGATCGCCGGATGCTTCCGTCCAGTTCGAGGCACTCGACTGGAAAGATCCGGCAAGTGGATGCGTTTCTCCAGCAGGGTCATAATCGTTGTCTTCATCGTCGGCCTCGTCGTCGGAAGCAGAATGGCCCGGGTGGATATCTGGAGCGTCATAGATGGCCCGATGACCGTCTTGAGCCCGTCTCAAAGCCTCCTTTGCCCGTGCTCTGGCCAGTCGGCGCCGGCGGTTCAGTTGGATGTGGCTGTACCGCTGGACGTTCAAGGCCAGAGCGATCAGGATGTTTCCAACGATAGCCGTCACGATGCCGATGAGCGAACTCCATTCCCCCAGTCTAGAATCCTCGCCGTGGTCAGACCAAACTCTGAGATCCGCAGGACTTATATCACCGACTACGCTCGCGTCGCTCGGTAGGACGGGCATAGTCTTGGTTCGTGTGGGAAGCGCATACGCCGAGGGAAGATGCAGAGTCGTGGTGGACGGGGGGTCGCGAAAGGCTAACGGAAGGCGCGGGAAATCGCCGCAGATCGCATCAACTCTTAACTGGACATGGACGCAAAGTTGGCGCCCCTGTGAGCCATTTAGGGGTTTGCTTTAGAGACAAGAGAATCGCATATGATCTCTAGATGTCATGTGCACCGTGTGTTGTATCGAGCGGTTTGTTTGGACCAACGCTTCGGCTGGTTGGATTACAAAGCGGTTGCAGATTACTGCTGTATCGTGCTATGATAAAGCTCGCGCGGTGACGAACTAAATTATTTGGAACCAGAAGAATTAGCCCCTTATCAAAACATGCAAGTTAGGAAATTCGAATCGTAGAGTAGTACCTATATTACCTACATCGATGCGTTGATCTGAAATAAAACCAAACTTGGACAAAGTCTTACAGAAGCCGTGCTTGACCAAATGCTCACATGTAAAGTTGCATCTATCCAGGTACTGACTTACGTACATAAGTACTGCTGTACTGCTGTACTGCTGTAGCTCTAGCTTTAAACTGACGCTTCGGAGCTTGCGAACCACTGTATCGGGTACCGACGCCAGATGTTCAAGTTCCATCTTGGGTCCTATTATGTTAGAAGAGCTCTGTACTCAGAAGTATCTATCTACACCCATCTTGTACCATCAACAAGTTGAAGTTCATGCAGAAATCTTGGGATATTTCCTACCTGCAATTAATTACATACTTCTATCTATCTGCCTTTCTGCCAGACATAAATCTCGTATCGGCTTCCGAAGACTGTCTTCTCCAGCATTCGTCACGACTGCTATTTTGCCAATTTCCGAACCTTAAACGACCCATTACATCACGAAGATGAGCGACGAGGAGGATGATATCCAGGTTGCGGCGCCTGAACTGGCCGAAGACGACCCCATGCGCGCTTTCCTACCCTTATCATTTGGAAAGAGGTCTAAAGAAGCCGACGTCGCTGTACAGCTGGAGCGAAGCAAGAGAGCTATAAAGCAACCATCACCACAAATATCAAAACCTCCAGACTCAAGCGACCGCGATGATAGTTCCGACGAAGATTCGGATTCCGACTCCGAAGACGAAGACGAAGACGAGTACCCCACGTCGCACGAAATGGTCATAAAGACACACGAGCGTGCCATCACTACCATATCGCTTGATCCTGCCGGCGGGCGCTTAATATCAGGGTCCATAGATTGTACGGTCAAACTTCACGACTTTGCTTCCATGACCCCCACCACGATCCGGGCCTTCAAAAGCGTAGATCCGTTCGAGGCCAAGCGAGCATCCGCCAAGTCCGAAACACACCCGATCAATCATGTCGAGTTCAGCCCTCTAGCAGGCGGTGTTTTTCTCTGTGTATCCGCACACCCGCAAGCCAAGGTCATGTCTCGAGACGGTGATACTCTGGCCGAGTTCGTCAAGGGTGATATGTATCTACGCGACATGCATCATACCAAGGGACACGTTTCCGAGGTGACCACGGGTACATGGCATCCCACCGACAAGAACGTCTGTGTCACTGCAGGGACAGATAGCACTCTGCGCATATGGGATATCAATAACAAGCGTTGCCAAAAAGATATTATTGTTTTTAAATCCAAAGCGCCGGGTATGGCGGGCAGAAGTCGCATGACGGCCGTTGCTTGGGGCAGCCCGGCGCAAGGGGGAAACAACATCCTTGTCTCGTCAGCTCTTGACGGCACACTCGTCATGTGGAGCGGCAACGGGCCCTTCTCACGGCCAACGGCCGAGATCCGAGAAGCGCACAAGCCGGATTCCTGGACTGGAGGAATCGATATCAGCGCTGATGGGCGTATGATAGTCACCCGGGGAGGCGACAACCTCATAAAGCTATGGGATACGCGAAAGTTCAAAGAACCGTTGGTCGCAGTTGGGCATCCGTCAACGTCGGGAGAATATCCCACCAGTAACATCAAGTACGGACCAAATTCCACCAGCATAGTTACAGGATCGAGGGATGGCAGTCTGCACATCTTAAATCCGGGCAATCTGCAATCTGACTACACCACCCCGATAACTCCTGGGTCGCCCCTGATCACTGTCAACTGGCACCCGAAAATCAACCAGATCATCACAGGTTCGGCTAATGGAGAAACGCATGTGCTTTACAACCCGACCATGTCCACGAGGGGTGCAGTCGATGTCATGTCACGCGCTCCGAAGAAGCGACATGTCGACGATAACCCCGAGTTCACTACCGATATGTCTCTCGGTCTATCCGGGGACTCGATTGTGACACCAGGCGCGCTTCCACGAGGCCGTAACGCTGGGGCAGCCGGAAAGTCCAAGGACCCACGGCGACCACAGATACCTCAGCAGACTCCGTTCATGCGCAGTCAACCGGACGAGAAGCACATTAGCGAGAACATTCCCCTGAGCCACATGTTGCACGAGGATCCGAGAGAAGCGCTGCTTAAGTACGCAGACGTCGCCAAGAAGGACCCGATGTTTACAAACGCTTGGAAGGCGACGCAGCCAGTCACTCAATATGCGGATGTTAGCGACGACGAGGAGGAGGACGACGGGCCCGAGAAGAAAAAGGTCAAGAGGTGAAAAGAGGTAAAGGGGGACTGAGGTTACCCTGTGTTCAGTATCGCCACAAATCTCAATCTAAAAAACCAACTTCCATGTAAAAGAGACTAACTAACTCGATGTTGAAAGGCACTTTTGATGCAACCTTTGATGCTTGCATTTTGTTGCGCCCAAGTGCTATCTAGTCGAGTGCCGCACTTCGCCTTGGTTTATGAACCAGCTTGATGATGGCTTCCCGAGGTAGCCTAGGAATTGGAAACTTCCTGGGGTAGGTACTGTACAACTGTATTGCAATATGGTGTTGCAATATGTGTGATCCTACCAAACACCTACAATTGAAATCCAGCTTGCATGGGTGGGAACTTACAAGTTTAACAATTTTAAGACTTTATCAATCTTGCACAAGTTGCATAACCCCTAATCTAGGTTAAGACGTTGTGGGGCAAACTGACTTATTTCTGCTTAGTCACATCTGCATATGTTGTATCTGCACATTCACTTCAACAAGCTGAGCTGCACAGTGTTGAAATCTGGTGACGTTCAGGCAACCATCCCTCGATCTGGATAGTTGTATACGGAGTTGAAATGGATAGCCAGAGAGTATTCTCTTTAGAAACAATATGTAGCGCTTAATGACACAAATCCTGGATCATTTTGCCTTAACAGTATGATTGTCTTCTTACAAGTAATGCCAGGTTAAGCCATTAAATCAACTGCATGTACATGTAGGTACTGCAGTACAGCAGTACAGTGCTAGCTCCGGTAAGCGAGACAGTGATTGGATGAAAGAAAGATCAGTGGGTCCATCAGCTGCGGGCCAAGTTTGTTCCGTGGTCATAGCGTCGGCGGCTGGCCATTGATTGCAAGAGTGGCCCTCCTAGGAGAGGAGTCTGATGGTTTCCCTTGTGCGCATTCCTCTCATCAAACCATTCTCTATCCACGCCATCAATCGCGCATCCAAAAAAGAGAGCCGCATCGCCCATCCCCCTCTAAATACATTACCAACCATCCCAGGTAACCAGCACCTTGCATTATACGCGATTTTTATCGCGCCGGCGCCCCTCTTTACTGGTTTTTTAACCCACCCTAGCCAACCACACCAACGCTTTTCCTATCACTGTCTTTACCCGGTGTTTTCCATCACCACCAACTGACTTTCCCCGACTGCCAAAGGGAACTGACATAGTAACCGCAAGTCCGGTCCCCACCACTTGCCACTCCGAACTATATGATTGCCGCTGGACAACACAACTGCATCTGGACATAGGGTTGTCCCAACCCGGCATTCCTCGCATTGTCCCACCCGGATGCTTGCCTTCCCCGGGTTACTTACGTCTCAGCATTTTAGCTTGGGGCATTTCGCGACGCGACACCTTTACCTCGACGCGACATTAGCCCATTAACCTGCTGTCCTTTGGCGAATTGATTCCCACCATCGGTATTACAGACGTGCACGACGTCTGCATTGGCCAACCCGCCGTCGCCGTTACTGTGAGAGATGACTACATAGAAATAGACCATTGGTTGGAAACACAGTCTTGAAGCCACACGCGATCATTTACGTTGATATAATCCCACCATGGCCTCTGTCCAGCAGTCGCCCGGGGTCCCACCCTCTGGGCCGACACATATAAGTCAAGCCCATGTGCAAGAGATGTTCATGGTTCGTGATCCCATCAGCCCCTGTCCGGTGGCTCTTCCTCCATGTCCCCTCGCGTCTTTCTGACTCTCCGTAGAAATTTCAACAGATGAAGAAAAACAACGTCTCCCCGAACGACCCAGAATTCATGAAGACAAGTCAATTCCTGGTCAAGGTCCAACAGCAGCAACAGATGCGGCATCAACAACAGTTGCAGTCCCAGATGCCGCGTAACATGTCGAATGGCCACGTCAACGGTGCCCAAGCTGCCCAGTCTACACAGCCGCCCTCTACAAACGCTTCGGCTACATCCGGTCCCGCCGGCCAGACAAGTACCTCGTCTACTCCGGGCGCCCCGGTCTCTACCGCTCAATTCTCTACTCAACAGCTCTCTCTTCTCAGACAGCAGATAGCAGCGTTCAAGATGCTCAGTAAGAACGGCGGGGTGCCGTACCAGATGCAGCAGATGTTTGTTACTCAAAGACAACGGCGACAAGCTGTTGCTGAGCAGTCAACTCCAGCCTCGTCCGTAGCGGCCGCGTCCGTGTCAGGCCCAGAGGTGGATAAGGCCAATACACCTTCGACGAATGGTGAGGTCGAGGCCGAGGTCGTAGCCCCTGCGTCTCCCAAGCCGAAGACGTACACGAGTCTTCTGTCACCATATGAGAGTCATGTCCGAAAAGACATCAGTTACTACGACCATGGGCAGCGAAAACACCGCCTGCTTATTCCCAGTATATTCCCCACCGGTATCGATTTCGAACAGCTACGGCACGAGCGAGAGATCATCGTCTACAACCGCATGGCGGCTCGTTATGCTGAACTGAAAGCCGTACCGGCCAACCTGGCCCATTGGGACACAACCAAAGAATCTCTGGACCCTGACGACGCCGTGAGGAGAAAGGCTGTCATAGAATTGAAGGCACTCAGTCTGTATGCCAAGCAACGGGCGTTGCGGGAGAAGATTGGGCGGTCGATGATGCACTACGATAATCTGGCCATGACCACGAATCGCAGCCAGTATCGTCGAACAAAGAAGCAGAGTGTCCGGGAGGCCCGGATCACCGAGAAGCTGGAGAAGCAGCAGCGTGATGCGCGCGAGCACCGGGAGAAGAAGAAGCATCTTGACTTCCTTCAATCTGTTCAGCACCACAAGTCTGAGATCCACAGCACGGCGGCATCTGCCAGGAATAAGATGGCGAAACTGGGTAGGGCCATGTACGCTCATCATTTCAACATCGAGAAGGAAGAGCAGAAGCGCATCGAGCGCACGGCGAAGCAACGTCTCCAGGCTCTCAAGGCCAATGATGAAGAGGCCTACCTCAAGCTGCTCGACCAGGCCAAGGATACGCGCATCACGCACCTGCTGAAGCAGACAGACGGCTTCTTGCACCAGCTTGCCTCGTCAGTGAAGGCGCAACAACGCCAGGCTGCCGAGCGTTACGGCGACGACAGCGGCCAGATCCTTGATGAGGATGACGAGTCGTACGAGGACGAGGAAGATCCCGACCGCAAGATCGATTACTACGCCGTCGCTCATCGCGTCCGGGAAGAAGTCACCGAGCAGGCGAGCATTCTTGTTGGTGGTACTTTGAAAGAATACCAAATCAAGGGTCTGCAGTGGATGATCTCCTTGTACAACAATAACCTTAACGGTATTCTCGCCGATGAAATGGGTCTCGGCAAGACGATCCAGACCATCAGCTTGATCACATATCTCATCGAGCGCAAAATGCAACAGGGGCCGTATCTGGTCATTGTCCCGCTCAGTACGCTTACCAACTGGAATCTGGAGTTCGAGAAGTGGGCTCCGTCCGTCTCGCGCATTGTGTACAAGGGACCGCCCAACACGCGCAAGCTGCAGCAGGAGAAGATCCGGCAAGGCACCTTCCAGGTCCTGCTGACCACGTACGAGTACATTATCAAGGACCGGCCGATCTTGAGCAAGATCAAGTGGTTCCACATGATCATCGATGAGGGCCACCGCATGAAGAACTCGAACTCGAAGCTGAGCGCGACCATATCCCAGTACTACAGCACCCGGTTCCGCCTCATCTTGACGGGTACCCCTCTGCAGAACAACCTCTCGGAGCTCTGGGCCATGCTCAACTTCGTCCTTCCGAACATCTTCAAGTCGGTGAAGACTTTCGACGAGTGGTTCAATACTCCGTTCGCCAACACAGGCGGCCAGGACAAGATGGAACTGAACGAAGAAGAGCAGATCCTCGTCATTCGCCGTCTTCACAAGGTCCTGAGGCCGTTCCTCCTGCGTCGTTTGAAGAAGGATGTGGAGAAGGATCTCCCAGACAAGACAGAAAAGGTCATCAAGTGCAAATTCTCCGCCTTGCAGACTCGTCTGTACAAACAGATGGTTACACATCAGAAGATCGCTGTCAGTGACGGCAAGGGCGGCAAGGCAGGCGTCCGCGGTCTGAGCAACATGATCATGCAGCTCCGCAAGCTTTGCAATCACCCGTTTGTGTTTGACGAAGTGGAAAACCAGATGAACCCAACAAACACCAGCAACGATTTGCTATGGCGCACAGCCGGCAAGTTTGAGCTGCTGGACAGGATCCTGCCCAAGTACCGGGCCACCGGCCATCGCGTCCTCATGTTCTTCCAGATGACCGCCATCATGGATATCATGGAGGACTTCCTCCGGTTCCGAGGCATACAATACCTCCGCTTGGACGGCACTACGAAGTCGGAGGACCGATCTGACTTGCTCAAGACCTTCAACGCACCGGACTCGCCCTATTTCATGTTCCTGCTGTCTACCCGTGCCGGTGGCCTGGGTCTGAACTTGCAGACTGCGGACACGGTCATCATCTACGATTCCGACTGGAATCCGCATCAAGATCTGCAGGCTCAAGATCGTGCTCATCGTATCGGACAGAAGAACGAAGTGCGTATCCTGCGTCTCATCAGCTCGAACTCGGTGGAAGAGAAGATTCTCGAGCGAGCACGATACAAATTGGACCTGGACGGCAAGGTTATCCAGGCCGGCCGGTTCGACAACAAGTCCTCCGAGACGGACCGTGACGCGATGCTGCGGACACTTCTGGAGAGTGCGGACATGACTGAGTCTGGCGAGCAGGACGAGATGGACGACGAGGAGTTGAACCTCTTGCTCGCGAGAAATGAAGATGAGCTTGTGACGTTCCAGCAAATAGACGAGGAACGGAGCAGAGATCCGATCTACGGAACTGCTCCGGGATCCAAGCGGATTCCACGTCTGATGGCCGAGAACGAGCTTCCGGACATCTACCTGAACGAGGGCAACCCCGAACCAGACGAGCAAGAAGAAACGCTGGGCCGTGGTGCCCGTGAGCGCACTCGCGTTAAGTATGACGATGGCCTCACTGAGGAGCAGTGGCTCATGGCCGTCGACGACGACGAAGACACGCCAGAGGCCGCCGCGGCCAGGAAGTTGGCCAGGAAAAACAAACGAGAGAGCAACAAGCTCAAGCGGCTCGGCTTGGCGGGCGCGTCCAGCGTTAACTCCCCGGCCGCTAGTCGCGCGAGCACGGAGGAGGTCGAGACGCCGCCGAAGAAGAGAGGGCGCAAACCCGGCAGCAAGAACGAGAAGCGCAAGGCGGAAGACGACGACGGGGAGCCTCCTGCAAAGAAGCGTCGTGGTCCTCAGGCTAGGTTCAAAGCCATGGCCGCCGAGTCCCGGGTGCCGGCAGAGGTGCGGCCTGTGCTGCAGAAGAGCCTACGGAATCTCTTCGATGGCTTGATGGAGTTGGAGGTCGACTTCCCTGCGGACGAGCCAATCGAGGACGACGATGACGATGGCCCGCCCAAGCGATTGATCATCGGCCCCTTTGTCAAACTGCCGTCCAAGCGAGATTACGGCGACTACTACGTCCTCATCCAAACGCCGATCTGTATGAATCAGATACAGGCCAAGATCAAAAAGGAGGAATACAACAGCATCAACGACATGCGCAAAGACATAACGTTGATGTGCAACAACTGCAGGACATACAACGAAGACGGCAGTCTCCTGTACTCGGATGCGAATGTCATGGAGGTAAGTTGGATTTTTTTCCCTTCGGTCCAAGTGATCGATCGTGTCGCTAACTTGAGTAAAACGTAGAAATTCTTCAACGACAAGGCTCAGGAGGAGCTGAACGAGCATCCGGAGCTTCAAGAGCTCGAGGACCCTTCTAGTTCTGCAGTGCCGACGACGAGCGCAGGCACCCCACAGCCCCTGGCTAACGCGACAAGGATAAAACTGGTGACCAACGGTGCCAGCCAAGTCAACGGTGGCGCGGCAGGAGGTCACAGTGACGGGGAGTGATGTGATGCAGACACATGGACAGCATTTTTACGTGCACAACTGTATGAGGGAATGCGTTTTATGCAAATTAGCGCGTGCATATTCTCAGGGGATACATCTTGGCGTTCGATGTCCATTTTTCCCATGGGAGTGCTTTTTTCAGGTCGGGGTTCGTTGTAGCACGTCTACAGGAAACAGATTAAAAAATGGGGAGGTTCGGCAGGACAGCGCTATTCCCTGGGTCTAGAGGGTACTTTTTGAACTTTTTTTTTCAATAACTCCTTCCAAGGGGGTTATTTTGTTTTTGCAAAGGCGTAGCGGGGCTCGAGCAAGGGAAGGATAAAGCACCCGCCTCGTTTTCGACGCCGGCAAGAGCAGAGAGACAAGACTGGTTGATAGTGTATGAATTAATAGCAACTGTGAAATCAAATTGCCAGCGTCCACATGGTGTGCGCTTCGCAGTGTGATGACATGTTCTCGGAATGGCAATAAATGAGTCAAGGTAGACAGACAGACAGACTACTAGATAGTCCGACCAATCAAGAGGGTAGTGTTGACCGTATCGGGTAATCCAGCTTTATGTTATGTTGAGATATTCCTTGGGTTAGTTAAGTTTATTTCGGAGTACTTAGATTAGATATATAGCCAGCCTTCCTTGACCTACAAGTCCGACTTGCCTGATGGGAAAAAATGAACTCGCTTCTTGTTTTGTTTGTTGCTCGTTTGTTCGTCTCCTTCGTCTCGGGACGAAAAATAAATGTCTCGGGCTATCCGTAAATATCATATTTATTTTCACCTAGGTTTAGATTAGTTTTAGACGATGTTTATTTTCTTCGCGTCTTTGGATTTAGGGGGCAGGGGTGGTGGGAAAAGGGAAATAAATAAAAATCAATTTGCAGACAGTTAACCTGGTGAGTTTACACGACAGCCCGTTCGGTTTGTTCGGGACATGGATGTTGTTGTTGTTTTTTGCATGTGCGTGTGTGTGCGTGTGCTGAAATGGATTTGGGGTGCAGGCAGTGAGTGGTACCGTTTACTTTTTTTTCGGGTCATACCCGAGAGGTAGGATGGAGAGAAGGGGTATGTATTTATTTGTTTATTTATTTATTTTGGTTGTCAGTCAGTTAGGCTGGCCGGTTTCTTTGACCATGAGATTAAACCTAGGAAACCTAACTATCTACATTCTACACCTAACCTTAGGTCGTGATACTCGCACGCGGGACTTTTGTTGTGGATGCGTTATACATGGTACGGGTAGAGAGAGGAGAGAGAGAGAGTGTGTGTGTATTTGGTTTTTTTTTTCCTTTTCTGCTTTTGCTCCCTCCCGTTGCTTATTCTAGATAGTCGGCTAGTTGGTTTGTGATAAGACAAGACGAGAAAGAGTCACGAGAGCGGTTTGGTTTTGGTTTTTGGTCTCTGGTTCGGAGACACAAGTTCAGGTACTGGTTTTTATGTGTCACGAACCGTTTTTGTTTCTTATTTCATTTCATTCATTTCAATTCAGCCTTACCGAGACCCTTCTAGCTTGCTTGCTTGTTTGCCTTTCCCCAACCCGTAGATCATTAGACTATCCGTTTCGTCATCCAAACAACTTGTTCGTACCCCCCCGTATGACAGAGAGATCCGCATAACCGAGAAAGAGACACAGCGATCGCATGTAACCATTAATTAGGAAATATTTTTTAGTTTTGGTTGTTTGTCAGTTTTTGGGGGAACAGATGATAAAAGAGTGAGACTGGGACTGAGACCTGATATATAATAGGTTTGTATGACTTGCTTTAAGTAAGTAAGTACTTACAGTGGTGGTAAGTGGGTGGTTTAAGTGTTTGTTACTTAGATTGGGCGCCTTTTGTGCTTGTAGGGGATGTAAAATGGCATCAGTATCACGGGGTTTTTGATATACCATTTCTTTAGTCAATATCACGAGACAAAAATCCACATCTTTTTCGCCTTTCTTGCCTCCCATTTACTCACTCACTCACCGTCTCTTACCTACCTTTCCTTCCTGCCCTTTTCTTCCTGTCTCCAACTTCTCGCTCCGCATACGCGAGACCAGAGAGACAATTACGCGAATTGCTAATTTTCAATCTTTTCTCCTTGAGTATTTTTTTACCGCTATCTTCTCTAAAGATGGTAGGTACTTACTTCATGGGGCTCTAGGTTAGGTTAGTTCTGTCTGGATGAAAAAGGTAAAGTAGGTAGGTATTACAAGCACTGCGTTCGTTCGTTGCCTTGCGCCCGTGTGTGTATGTGTGTGTGTAGGGTTACAGTAGTACAGGTTCGGTTCGTGGACGTGTGTGCCAATGGCACGGGAGAGACATGGGACAAACTTTTGACCTAAATACTAAACTACATGATATTGTATTCTAAACTACATGGCGTCGCTTCCCCCTCTCTTTTCAAGTCATGCCGGTAAGTGAACCTTCCAAATCCGGACCGAGAACGGGAAAGATCTATTAGAGTATTTGTCAATGTCCTTTCCAATGTTTGCTCCCCCTCTCCCCTCTCCCTCTATCTTCTCGTTCGCGTACGTATCAAAATGCAGACTCATGATCTGATCCACGTTTCGAGCTGAGAGAGGCGGTCCGAGACCCGTTTAGTTCGGGATGAGATATTGATATTGTATTTGTCGTCGGTGTCCAGCGTGATCGGAAGAACCGAACCGAACCGTCTCAAGGTTTTATTTTTAGTAGTGTGGTGGTGTGTATGATGCGGTGGATAAGCAAGCAGCTTGGAGGAGGTTTGCATGGATTCTCGGATCCTGGGAAGCATGTGAAATAAAAGAGGTCAATATAAAAATACGTCAATGAAGCAGCCAGTCTTCTTTCTCCTTTCTCTCTCTCTCGCTCACACCTTCAAATCAAACTCCAAACGATTTTTGCAAATCAAAAGAGATCAGGGATCAGAATCAGATATATATTCACTCTTCTCTCTCTATCACACAACACACACACACATCCTCGCACCAAAAGACCACAAGCCGAAAAAAAAAGCCCCAAAGAAGAAAAAATGTATCCCCTCACCATCCTCTCCGCCATCCTCGCCGTCGCCTCGGCGGCAGCAATCAACAACCTCAACCTCGACCTCGAGCACGGAAACCACGACGGAGGAAGCGCGGTCAAGGTCTCGGTCCCCATCTGCGAGTGCACCGGCGGCGAGATCCTGTGCTGCTCCGACGCCGGATGTCAGCAGCTGGGCTCATGCACTTAAATTACTTATGAAAAGAAAAGAAAAATTTGAGAGCCCAAGGTATGTGAGTGAGTGGTGAGAGGGGTACGTTAGATAGTAGAAGAAGTGAATAGTTAATTAACTGACTTGATCTGACATAGATTTCCCACCTCTTTTCGTATCTCCGGTACTGGAGACATGAGCGGGGATGAAGGGTAGAGAATGTGAGAAGAAGGAGGAGAGGAGGGATTGCCAGACGTGGCTGAACTGAGAAAAGAGAGAGAGATAAACGCATTGATTTCTTTTCTCCCCGATTTACTTCATCTTTACACACTCACTCACTCACTACTGTCATCATCGGGGCAAGCCTTGCTGCCGGGGAAGAGACATCCGGCTTGACCTAATAGTTACATCTCATGTTTCACCTTATCCGCTATCGAAAAAGCCGATAAGTCTATAGAGGAGGATCACTAATTTAAGAATCAAGCGTTGGCTCATGAGCCTAATCGGGAAGGGATGGAAGGCAGAGAGAGTTAGGAGGGGGTTTTGCACTCACTATTAGATCTCTTTCTAGATTATAGAACTTTCCCTCTTTTTCAATATGTTTAAATATCGTCATTCAATAGATCGCCCTTCCCTCACTCGCAAGTTACAAATATGATTTACAGTTACAATAATCGAAAGAGTGTCCCGAAATATTCTTTCTCTCTCCCTCTCTCATGCTTCTTACCACCTACTCCTTTCTTAAGCATGTAAACTGCGGCATCTTGTCGATCTAGTACAGTAAACAGGGTAGCAGAATAGAAGTAGAAAGACAACTGACATCACCATAGCTCTTGAACCGCATTGACTTGAACTGACCAAGAAATAAAAGTGAACACAATGCAGCATGCATAGAATACAATCATTTCATGGCCCTGTGCGAGATCTTTCACCCAGCCATCCCGTCAGGTTAACCCCCTCCTCAATGCTGACTAACGGCCCCCTTCCTAAGGCACAATACTCAGCTCAGCGAGTATCTTCTCGTTATGCTCACCCACAACAGGCACCTTATCCGTCCCGGCATCGGTCGTAATCGCTATTCCAGGCGGCAGCAAAGCCGGAACCGTCCCATTCGCCATCTCGACCTGGGTTCACCTCCCTCGCGCCCGGAGCTGCTCGTGGTTCCAGGCCCCCTCCATGTCCCTTGACCCGCGCATTCGCGATCAGGGCCCCGGTCGGTCCGGCACACGACCTCTTTGTCTCGCTTGCAGACATGCTCTTGAAGTTGGTGCTGGTGAGGCCATAAGGTTAGAGTATCTCTGCCGCTCACAAGCGTTCGGCGTTAAGGACGGCCTGGCCGAAACGACCCATGTCTGCCTTGGAAGTCGTAGAACCATGGCAACTGATGACAGCCAGTCGGGCTGGAAAGTTCGTCGGACGGGTTATACACGACCTGCCAGATAATGGCTAATCGACTGTTCCTTATGGGAGGAGAACGGAGAACATTGAGCAAAAGGGGGGAGGTTGGTGTCAAAAGTCCCAAAGCTTCACTAACAGTTTAGGGCTACTTACCCCAACTTCTTACCCCAACCAGCTCCAACCGCGCTCCGTCAGTGGTGGAAACCCTGAGAGTATGGGTCATATCCGTTATACTCCCACACCTACAGCAGTACAGAGTAACCATTCAAGCTATGGTTGTCGCCGAACTCGCCGAGTTGTTGATACCTTTCCAGCGAGTCTCCCACCCTTCACGGCGTAACTTTAAAGGCATAATTGGCTATTCTTAGTCACTTCATGCTCACATAGGTGACAAACGGGGTCCCAGTGCAATGCCGAAAATCTTTCCTCGTCAGCTTTGGCGTACAGGGACAGTTATTAATATCCGATCAGCCCACGTGCCAGCTCCAAGCAGCCATCATACGTTCTCCACAACACAGCACAACAATCTCATGGAGATGTCAGGGTTCACCGAGAATCAGCTGACAGTGAGAGAGGCCGTCAGTGCGGTATGCTCCAAGTTTCCCAACACATACTGGCAAGAACACGACCAGAAGGAGGAAGACCCCAAAGAGTTCCATGCTGCGCTAGCAAAGGACGGCTGGTTGGGTATCGCACTACCGGAGTCGCTAGGAGGCGCCGGTCTGGGCATATCCGAAGCCACAATGATGATGCAGACGATTACCGAGTCGGGTGCCGGTATGGCCGGCGCACAGGCCATTCACGCAAACGTGTACGCCACTCAGCCTCTGGCCAGGTTCGGTACAAAAGACCAGCTGGAAAGCACGATACCGAACATCATCTCGGGCAAGTGGCGGACGTGCTTCGGCGTGACGGAGCCCAATACCGGACTGGACACTTTGAGGCTCCGAACTGTGGCCAAGAAGCAGGAGGACGGCTCGTATACCGTGACTGGGCAAAAAATATGGATTACCTGCGCACAAGTTGCCAAAAAGATGATGCTGCTTGCTCGAACAACTCCAATCGAAGACGGCAAGAAGCCGAGTGAGGCTCTCTCGTTCTTCTGCATAGACCTGGACCGAGACGCTCCCGGACTAGACATGCGTAAGATCAAGAAAATGGGTGGGCGCGCCGTTGACGCGAACGAGGTATTTTTTGATAATTACAAGATACCCGCCCATACCTTAGTCGGGGCGGAAAACCAAGGATTCAAGATCGTCCTCCATGGCATGAACGCAGAGCGCTGTCTGCTGGCCGGTGAGGCGCTGGGACTTGGGTACGCGGCTCTGAAGAAAGCGTCAGAATATGCTCGCGAACGCGTCGTTTTCGACCGGCCTATCGGCATGAACCAGGGCATTGCGCACCCTCTCGCGGATGCCTGGATGAAACTCGAAGCAGCTAAGCTAGCGACGTACCACGCGGCCCGACTGTACGACGCAGGCTGGGAGGACGAATCGATACGGATAGATGCCGTCGGCGTTGCGGCGAATAGTGCCAAGTACCTGGCCGCAGAAGCCGCCTTCACAGCATGTGAGAGGGCGGTAATGACTCACGGCGGAATGGGTTACGCCATGGAATATGACGTGGAGCGATGGCTACGAGAATGTCTGGTTCCCAGGATCGCGCCGGTAAGTCGCGAGATGATTATGAATTACATCAGCGAGAAAGTGCTCCAGCTTCCTCGAAGCTATTAAGACAGACTTTTTCTCCTGGGGCAGCCATAAGAAACTCGGCTGAAGTTCGCACCTTGTGGCATATCTCAATAGAGATAGACACGACAGATCGAGCTGCTCCCTACGACATGCTGCTGTTCCCTGTCAGGGGTTTCTCTCCAGATTAGTTAGCCAGAAGACCTGTTCTCGATATGATAGCAATTACCTTCACTCACATTTTGGCAAATTTCCTCGGAATCTCTTGCAATGGTTGACACCAGTATCAGGATACAGTAGCAACATCCAATACAGCCAGGGGAAGCTCACGCATCAATGCAAATGCTTTTACTGTGTACATCTGTAATATGTTTGCCTGGGCGTGGGGGTCTGCCCGTTGTGGGGAGAAAAAGAGTATTGACAAACAAGGTCAAGGCAATAACGGTACCACCCACACGTCAAGGAGACTCGAGCAGAAGGGGGGGGGGGGGGGGGGGGGGGGGGGGGGGGGGGGGGGCGGGGGGGGGGGGGGTGGGGGGGGGGGGGGGGGGGGGGGGGGGGGGGGGGGGGGGG